>JAIVFJ010000188.1:0-124924 GCA_025765615.1 Zopfochytrium polystomum | reverse complement strand
AAACCCCACCTTGTTGAGCTTCGCACCCACCTCGCTCAAAAGATCTGCCTGAAGGGATGCCTTTGAATCTAATGTCCAATCCTGTTCTCCTTTGAACCGAAAATAAGACGACGGGTCTACGATCAATTCACGCTCGGCATCTCGGATGAGAGCAATGAGATTCCGTGTTTCTCGGTCCGCTCGCTTGGAATCATCTGCGTATCGCTTCGTCAGGGCCTTTTTCAGTTCGAACAGATTGCGCCTCCCTTACTTTCAGCCATCGTAGCGCTGTCGGAAACGGTCGCATCGTTGTCGTCGATTTTCTCGTCGACGAACCTGAAGGCGTTGCTTTCTAACTTTCGGCGTCCGAACCGCCGCGTCTCGCTGTCGGAGCCTGAATCGTGATCCAAATCGTTGTCGTGGGTCGCTGTTGAGTCCACACTCGAAGTCGAAGATGGTGTGTTCTTTGCCCCTTCGCTTTGATGGCGTGCCTTCCAGCGTCGGGACGCTTTGGCGCGATGTGGATCGAACTTCATCCGGTCTTGAACGAATGGAGTCCGTGCCCCCGCGCTGGGTTTGTTCCCGCGGTGTCGTCGGAAGGTGAGTGTCCTGACACGGTCGAGTGATCGGCAGAGCCAACAAGAAGGATTCGACAAGAGCAAATCTGACATCTCTTTCCTCTCGCTTGAATCACCCCTGACCTCGACACCCAGCCATGGCCCAACCCAACCTGAACTTCGGTATTCCCTTCTCCTACCCGAGAACCTCTTCCGACCTCGTAACCAGTTTCATGTCCAACTGCAGATCGCTGCAAGATCCTGGACACGATCCTCGACCACATTGGAGGAACTCCCCTCGTTCGTATCAACCGGATCGCAAAATCCGAAGGTCTGCAGTGCGAGCTGGGTAAGCTACGTGTGCTTCCGTACAATGCGTCGTTTCGTGCCTCACCATTCCGCTCCTCGAAGTTGCGAAATGTGAGTTCTTCAACGCCGGGGGCTCCGTCAAGGACCGCATTGGCAAGAGAATGATCGAAGCCGCCGAGAAGGATGGCACGCTCAAGCCTGGGCACACGATCATCGAGCCCACCTCCGGAAACACGGGTATCGGTCTCGCCCTCGCTGCTGCCGTCAAGGGATACCGCGCGATCATCACTCTGCCGGAAAAGATGTCGCAGGAGAAGGTCGACGTCCTCAAGGGCCTCGGCGCCGAGATCATCCGGACGCCGACCGAGGCGGCGTGGGACTCTCCGGACTCGCACATTGGCGTTGCGAAGAGGCTCAACCAGGAGATTCCAAACTCGTGGATTCCGGACCAGTACTCCAACATCAACAACCCATTGGCGCACTACGAAGGTAATTGTCAGAGAGTATCCTGGCCAGATCGTTCCAAAACTGATCAGATCGCATATCTCAACAACATAGGCACTGCCGAGGAGATCCTCGCCCAGTGCGGCGGGAAGATCGACATGTTCGTCGCATCGGCGGGTACGGGCGGCACGATCGCCGGCGTCGCCAAAAAGATCAAGGAGCGCTGCCCGGAATGCATCATCGTCGGCGTCGACCCGCACGGCTCCATCCTGGCTCTTCCCGAAGCTTTGAACAGCGAAGGGATCCACTCGTACAAGGTCGAGGGAATCGGTTACGACTTTGTGCCGGCTGTTTTGGACCGCAGCCACGTCGACGAGTGGGTGAAGACCTACGACAAGGAGTCGTTCGTGATGGCCAGGCGGCTCATTCGCGAGGAGGGTTTGCTGTGCGGTGGATCCTGCGGTGCTACTATGGCTGCTGCGGTCAAGGTTGCAAAGCGGCTCGGTCCGGGCAAGCGTTGCGTGGTTCTGCTCGCTGACTCTGTTCGGAACTACATGACCAAATTTTTGAAGTAAGCTGATGTTCTTGACTGTTCCGAGTTTACCGATACTCACTCGCACGGACTCCCCAGCGACGAGTGGATGAAAGTCAGCGGCTTCACCGACGAAGAGACCAAGAAGGAGGCGGAGGAGAAGAAACTTCAATGGAAGGGCGCGACCATCAAGGTAGGCTTTTGTTCGCGCACAGTGTGTCCAGCAAACTAACTTCACGATTTTCTCAGGATCTGAACCTCCCAGCTGCCGTTTCTGTTCCTCAAACGGTAATTGTGTTGAAGGAATTTGCACCCGCTGATGATTATTTCTCCCCAGACTCCAATCCGTGACGCGATCAAGATCATGCAAGAAAAGGGCTTCGACCAGCTTCCCGTAACAGCTACCACATCTGCCAAGCTTGTTGGAATCATTGGTTTGGGTACGATCTTGTTTTGTGTGTGTGTTTCTTGAGTGAGAAACGCGGAGAGCACAACCGCTTACGTTCGTTTCCTCCCAATCACCGTTAGGCGACGCCCTCTCCAAAGTCGCAAGCGGCCGCGCAACCCTTTCAGACCCTGTCACACAGGGCATGATCAAGTTCAGCAAAGCCCACACCTTCAAGGAAGTGACCGCGGCAACGCCGCTCGAGTCCCTCGATGGTTTCTTTGATCGCAACGCGTTTGCGATCGTCACCGAGCGCGGCGCTGCTGGCGAACACATTGTGAAGAACGTTGTCACGAAGGTGGATTTGTTGGGCTTCCTTGTAAAACTGCAGTGAACAGAAAAAAAGAGTTTGGGGTGGCAGAGAGTCAGTTCCAAGCATTAGGTGTTCTCTTTCTTCAACAGAGGTTCAGAGCAACCAAACTCGATCTATACATATTGTTGTCTCTATTGATGCGGTTGCGACGCCGACCAACGATGCGCATTGCTACAACATTGAAACGGCAACAATCCCAAGCGCGGCGCACACCGCCCCAACCAACGACACCCCCCGAGGCGCCGCACTCGAAACGATCGTATTCCCCGCCACGACCACCAGGTAGCCCGTCAGCGCTGACGCCCCGCTCCCACACTTTGTCGTCACAAACGGCCCGTCCCAAGACGCCGTGTTCCCCGAGCAATCTGTGGTCCCGTACGTAGCGAACGTCCCCTTCCCGCTGCCGACCGTCGCCTTGTAGCTCGTCCCAGGCCCCGCGACGCAGCTGCCGTCCGCGATCACAAAACGGCTGGCGACTTCTGTCGAGCAGGCGACGTCGGCGTAGATGACGACGCCGACGTAGGTCGATTTGCCGAGGACCGACGCGGCGTAGTCGGAGCTGGTCGGCTGGGCGAGGCAGGTGGTTGTGGTGTTGACGACGATGGCGCTCCGCTGGGTCGCGGTGCAGACTGTTGAGTTTGTGCAGGTGTTGGAGAGGCTGCTTCCGGCGATTGCGAGTGGGGTTGTGCAGGACGAGCTGCCGAAGATGTTTGTTGCGGTGATCATGAGGTCGGTGTCGGGCGGAGTTGTTTAGCGGTAGTTCGACGTAATGATGGTTGGGGGTAGCTGTCAGAGAATTGTCGCAGGAAAAAAAAACATGTTGACGCTGCTGGTCACAAGTAGACAGGAGCCAAATTTCCTGTGCTGGCGAGTGTGATCGAGTGAGATCGACAGAATGAATCACAAGAGAAGTCTGGAGCACCAGTATAGGCATGGTAGAGGGTAGACTGCACATCGGCAATCCGATTGGATTTGTCTATTCACAGCAACCCCAAACCCTTGACCCGCTATCCACAACCGATCCCACAGACAAGCGACGCCGGCCTCGCTGATCCAAAAAGTGACCGAAAGGCGGACTGATGAGGTTCGCATTGACAATAGTATAATGAGGTGTTGAGATCAGCGCAGACATGTAGAAAGAAGGACGATGAACGCTTGCATGCGATGTTCGCAGCTAACTCGGCGAGTACACTGGAGGGGCGAGCGATGGTGTTGGAGGATACCGCTCCTCGGTCGAATCGGCTCCAGTGGGACCCTCCGCGGCGCTCGCTGTGACGATCTCGGTAAGTTCGATCGAAATTGCAGGCTGCAGGCTGTGCCGTCCGCTTCGGCACTGTTCTGAGGTGGTGCTGGTGGATCGGTCGGGCTGGGTGAGTAGAGGGGAAGCGGCTCTTGATCGATCTCGGTGCGTTGGACGGAGCTGGATGCTGCCGCTGACATCACCGCGGTGCGCGCCACGGCGGCTTGGTGGATGCGGCACGAGCACCCGGCCAGTATCACTGTGAAGACGACGAGGAGGACGACGACCTGCACTTCGACCATGCATTGGTTGCGATTGGTGTGGGTGCCACGGTGCCACCGAACTGATGACACTCCACCCACAACGCTTCCCACACAGCGATCGTTCTGCGGCCACCACTATCACTCACGTGGTCGACGCCATCGACGAGCTAATTCGCGGCAAGCCGCTGTCCTTCCACCCCCGCAGAGACAATCGGACCAACTGGAATGACCACCCCATCGCCAACAGTAGTCGTTGCAAGGCAGAAGACGGCGGAGCCAAGGACGATGACCAGAACAGCAACAAGCCGATTCGATGGGTTCAGTATGTCACGGCGCTTGGTGGCCTTGTGAGTCGTCGTTCGACCGCTACGTTGGGGTGGCGGAACAGGAGGGAAGATCGTAATCGACAAGGTCCACTCCGACGTAGCACGCCAGACGCCTCACAGCCCGGAGACAGAGCACCAACACAATTGCGACTGCCGGCGGAAGGCCCAGGCCAACTGGGACTCAGTCACCCACACGATCCTCATGGGCGTTCACCTCAGCCGCACCAGCCCGCTCAGAGTATTCCAGCGCGATCGGGACGCCCTCGCAGCGCTGCTCGGCTGCCCACCGCGACTGCGCCACTCGCATCGACTGGTCGCAGCACGGCTACTGGCCGGGCCTCGCCGCCATCGACTTTCCGCCGCCCTTGATCCGCTCAAAGTCCTGGCAGAAACGGTGGCCTTTGCGCTACAGGTCTTCATCAAAGGTCTATGATTTCAACAGGGACTTTTCGCTGGATGGTATTGATCATTGGGCAGCTTTTTGCGCGGCGGCCGAGTGGGACAGATTGGAGCGGTGGGCAGTCGATGAGGGACTGTTTGTACAGCCCGCAACCGAGAGCTCGACGGGCGAATCGCCCGCAGCAGAAGCGCCCCCGGAGTCCGGGGACGAGCAAACTAGAGCAACCGCATCCATGAGCACACAAGAAAGCGCCGGCAGCAGCTTCTTGCTACCCTGCGCGACGTCATCGAGCCGTTTCATGTCAACATGCTTCCAATTGTCATGGGGGTCGACCGCTCTGTGCCGGACAAGTGCAAGCGCTACTGTCAGATCATCAACCGCTGTCTGCAGCACTGCCCGTGGAAGGCGTCAAAGGTTGGATACCTCACCATCCAAGAGGGGTTTGTCGATGTGGGAAAACCACAGCGGTCACCAGGTATTCGGGTAGAGGCACCAGGGTGTTATGAGATTGAGGCTGGGAAGTCAAACTTCGAAATTCGCGTCCAGCGAAGATTGCACGAATCCAGGATGATAAGGGGTATGACTTTTAGCCCAAATTTCCTGGTTGTGGTGGCGGCTCCGCTTTCGGCATACTGCAAACTCATGCTCTCACCCAATCAGGTCCCCCGATCTGGAGCATCCTCCAGGGCGGCGTCTTCCACACCTCCTTCATTCCCAATGCCTGCCGCGTTTGGGACTGCATCGTACAAGACCCGACGCCCATCGGCATCCTCGGTGGCGTTGAGCGTCTCCGCGACGCGCTCGACAGTGGTCCTAGCCCAGAAATCCCCGACCCCATCGAAGTAAGGTACTCTGACCAAATCTCCGAGGTGCCCGCCCCGCACGCCGCCCGAAACGGCGAGGTCCTCGCTGCAAACACCATCACCTGTATGACCTCCCGCACGCCGCACGAGTTTTTTTTCTGCCTCCGGGGCAAACACGATCGCCCCTGGTGACCGCGTGTTTATCCAGTACTTTCGCCTGGTCACCAGCCACGTCACTGTCTGGTACGAGGCTCACTCGACGCGCAACCGCGAGCGCGGCGTTGTGCCGCCAAAGGATGTGCGCATCGTGAAGGAGCAGTGGGTGAGCTTCGACGGCGTCGGCGATCTTGAAGCTGGTCCGCTGCGTTCGTTGTAAATGTTGAAGAATACTGTGGCCCCGTTCGGGGGAGTTAGATTAAACCACCTGGATCAGGCGTCGAGAGCGAGGTTGATGGTTGTGGCGGGGTCCGGAGCAGTGGAGGAGGCAGAGAGGACGAGTTTGGTGATTGAGGGGAGGGGTGAGAGACGGGTGCGAGGGCTGGTCTAGCTGGCCAGCGGAGACCTCGTAGTTTGCTTCGACGGCGGCGAATTGGGCCTGATGCGGCGGCGCACTGCTTTGCGGCCTGCAGGACGCGCTGATTGAGGTCGGCAGGCGACGGCACCTTTGATTCCGCCGTAGCCTTGATGCGAAGGACAGTGGAAGAGACCTCAATCTCCCTTGAGGGAATGCACTCTAGTCTCTTCATCTGGCTTCATACTTTCATACGCTAATATATTGCAACAACTTTCGCACAGTCCGATTACTTAATTCGCAGAAGAAGTGTCCCCAAATCCTACAAGTTGGTGGGAGGGTAAAGTAGTAGTAAACCAGAATAATGCCTTGATGAGGTTTCATCGAAATCGCCTGTCCGTCGATTCGCCACTGCCGAAAGCATGCATGATCCGTGCATCGGTATCAGATCAACTTGGGGAATAGATCGGCGGAGCCAGCGATGGGGTTGGTGGATACCGCTCCTCGCCCGGCGAGGCTGACGTTACGGGAGCGTCAGGGCCATTGGTAGTGAGGATCTGAGTAAGCTCGATCCCGCCAGCGCCGCTTTCGGGATGTGCGGCGCTTGTTGAGGCAGCGGAATCGGCGGGGCTTGGGGAGTATAGGGGTAGCGCATCTTGATCAAAGTCTGTCGATGGGGGCGGCTGGGACGTGATGGGCAGTTCGGTTTGGGCTTGCGATGCGGCAAGGACTCTCGCTTCGCTGCGGGCCACTGCGTACTGGTACACGCGGCAGTAACATGAGGCCATCAGCACGGAGAGGCCCACGAGGACGAGGACGACTTCGGTGTTGGGCATTGATCGATGGGTGCGTTGGCGAGAGGCACTTCCTCCCTTCGGATCGGGACTCGGTGCTGATCAAATGTTCAAACCGTTGCGTCATCACGCCCAGTGCCACCACACCACTCCCCAACGATCGTACATGGATGTATTAGGAGAACATTCGGCCAACCCCACATTCGACAAGCAGGTGCGAGCGGAGAAGGGATTATGACGCATCTATGAGGTATTCATCGAAAATCGCGGGTTGCATTGAAGCATCGACTGTGTCGTGCTACATCCATAATGCGATTGGTAGATCAACTTGGGGAATACATTGGCGGAGCCAGCGACGGCGCCGGTGGAAACCGCCCTTCGCCGGCCGCCGTCACGTCAGCGCCGCTTGCAGTGACGATCTGGGTAAGCTCGATCGCGCTTGCTTCGCTTTCGTGATGTGCGAGGTTTAGGGAGGCACCACCGACGGGGCTTTGAGTGTAGAGGGGCAGCGCGTCTGGATCAGAGTGTGCGGCTGGCGCTCGATCCGAGTCTGTCGCTGGCGGCCGGGACGCGGTGGGCAGTTCCTGCGGTTGGGCAGCGGTGGTGGCTGGAAGTGCGGCATCGGCGCGGACTCTTGCTTCCTTCAGGCTCGCTGCTCGTCGGCCCAAGCAGCATGCGAAGACTGTCAGAACGACGAGGCCGCCGAGGACGAGGTAGATTTCGTTCATTGACGGTGTCCCTCGGTACTTGTAACGTTAAATAAATATAACGTGCCTTGGCAGGGCAGTGGCACCCCCCTAAGAAAGCCCAGTCGCCAACGTCAAGCCCTCCATGCGGCACATCAAACGAGACAACGAATGAAAGTCCAGCGGCATTCGCTTCACCACGAAAGTGCTTGGCACTTTGCGCCTTACTGACCCCAATAAGCGTTTCTGACAATCCGATCCCTCCCAAATCCTAAACAACCTGCATGCCGGACCACAGACTGCTTCTAACCGTTGCCATCGTTCTATCGGCGCTGCTGGAAACCATTACAGCAGCTTCCGTCTCGGTTCTTACGGTCTTCAACACATCCTCGTGCAATGCGCCGTCCGCCAGAGCCGTATTCACAACCTCGGTCACATCCTGCACAATGTCCAATTCGTGCGCAGCGAACGCCATTGCAAGAAACACCTTCACCAGCGTCGCGTGCAGCAGCAACCTTTCGGCTTCAGTCGCAGCGATGGTCCTCAAGTACTCCACATCTTTCGTTGGGATGATCGTGTACAGCGACAACTCGTGCACCACCGAATTGCGAGGCATCTTTCTTGCGGCGGATGGAGGGTGCGTGTGTCCTTCGCCGGGCCTGAGCTACCGAGGCAACATCACGGACGGAAAGGGCCGCTTTTACTCGTTTTCGGACTCGAGCTGCACGGTTTTGTCTGGATCGTATGGGCCGTTTTCGGCTTCGAGCTGCGGGGGATCAAGCGGGAATCTGGGCTATGTGGTTGTGACGGCTCCGTCAACGAACATTTTAAGTCCGGCGTGGAAAGCGATGCTTTCGACATGGCAGTGGGTGATTCCGCTGGCTTGTGTTGCTGTGATCGCACTGAGTTGAAACCTCGAGGGTTTTACTCTCGGCCCTGGAGCGGTCACAGAAATGTCGGATTTGTTTTTGTTTTGGTCCTTCACCTGCGCCATCAGACACTTCCAATAGAGGGGTCGGACCTTGACCTCATACATCCTTCCAGCCCCATCGAGCCCCATACCGTTTTCGCTGGACAACATGATCACAGCGCTTTCAATCATTCTTTCACTCATCTCCGCAAGCACCGTCCACGCCTTGACCGCCGTAAACTACTACAGCACCGCCGGCTGCGCAACAGCACTCGGCCTCACAAGCACCACCTCCCTCTCCAGCAGCTGCACGCCCGCATCCTGCTCCGCAAACCCACTCAACCCAAACTCCTTCCAGACGACCACCTGCCCCTCCTCGAGCAGCATCGATTACGCCGCAACGCTCCTCGGAAAACGCACGTACGTCGGCGTGATCTACTACGCGGATCTCGCCTGCACGACAGAGCTGACGAGCTACTTTTTTCTCGCAGACGGCGTCACGTGCGTGTGGGCCAATGCGGCGGGTTATAAGGCGTCGATAATGAACGGGAGGGGAACGCTGGCTTCGTATACGACGAAGGACTGCTCCGGTGTGGCGGCGTCGAGCGATGCTGATTTTGCGTCCACAAAGTGCGGGAGTGGGCTGACGGCCATGAGGGGGTATGTCGTTGTGAGTGCGGGGTCGGTGATTGGGAAAGCTCAAGTAATAAGGAGTGGGATAACCGCCCCGGTCGCTGCCGTTGCTGCAGCTGCTTTGGTTGTTGCCGCCATGGCTTGATTCCCATTTAGATTAAGCGACGTGCAAAATAAAGACCATCACATTTAGCACCACTCGAAGGCTTTGGATGTGGGAAATTACTTTCAGACCAAGATCTGAATCTGTTGTGGCGTTGCTTACTTCATTAGGGTACCATTCTCCGATCCACTGTACCCTTCTAGAAACCAGAAGAAGTCGCGAAAAAAGGGCCACTATTTCTAATCTAGAATGAAATTCATATATTTCCCCCTTCTTTTGCCTCTCGCATGGCAAGTGAATGCTTGGACCGCCGCTACGTTCCACAGCACAGCATCATGCAGCTCCCCGCTAGGCTTTCTCGGGTCATCAACCGTTGACAGCCTGTGCCTGCCCCTCCTTTGCGGTTCCGTACAAACCAACACAAGCTCCCACGGCGCGGTGACCTGCCCTCAGTCCAAAAGCTCCGAGTTTGCAAAGCAACTGCTCGGGTCACGAAGCTACGTCGGGCGTGACATACTACTCCGACTCCACGTGCAATTCTGAGCTGGCGAGCACGTTCCTCGTTTCGGACGGCAGCTGCGTTTCGACGAGCGCCGTCAGCTTCAAGGCGACTGTGGTCGACGGGAAAGGGAGCATCGTCTCGTACTCGAGCCCAGACTGTTCTGGATTGATCCTGGCGACAGAGTCCAACTTCACGAGCACGGGATGCCTTCGCTGGCTTTGGTAACGGCAAGGGATTCGTGGTGAGCGGTAGCCGCTCGGTCACCCGTGGCCGTTCTGCAGGCCCAGTCACGTTGTCTTTCGTTGCCACAGTTCTGGTGGCTGCGGGAGTGACCACTCTGCTCGAACGATCAGCTTGATCGGTGCGAACAATTCGGCTGTTACTTTTTCGTGTTTTTTTATTATTTCTTTTTTTTCTTCTCTTCTTTTTTTTTTTTTTTTTTTCGTTTTTGTGGAAACGTAAGCGTCGGTTTCGCGAGATCCTCTCTTCTCTTTCTTCGTTCTTTGTTTGTTTTAGGTTCCCCATTCCCAGACAATTCTGAAGTCACCAAATATGAATATCGAAAGAAAAAACAGGAAAATCTTCTCTTTTGTAAACACAAAAAAAAAAAAAGAAAAAACAGCCCAAACAACAACCATCACCCTTCACTGCAGTCAGCGGCCCCGTCCACGAACCCTTCTCGGTGAGGCTGCCGTTCGATAGAGCAACCCCACCCCCGTCCTCTTCCTCCTCCTCCTCCTCCTCCTCCTCCTCGCACCATCCGTTCCTCCCTTCCTCTCCCTCCGCCTTCCGACGTCTGCTCTCTTCCTTGCAAAGGCTAACACAGAAGCATCTTGCTGTTCCCTTTCCCCCTCCTTTGTACGAGCAGCCACTCCATCCCAAAAACAACGAAAAATGATCTTCTCGACTGCAACCTTGGCCCTCGTCCTCCTGGCTGCCGGCTCCGTCAACGCCTGGACCGCTACCAACTTCTACAGCGCCGCGGGTTGCGCCACGGCCCAAGGCTTCACCGGCAGCACGCTCCTCTCCAGCAGCTGCGTGGCCGCGACCTGTGCAGTCAGCTCCCTCAACTCGGCGTCCTTCCAGTCGACGACCTGCCCAACCTCAAGCAGCAGCGACTACGCCGTGACCCTGCTCGGAAAGGGCACCTACGTCGGCGTCATCACCTACTCCGACCTCGCCTGCACCACCGAGCTGTCAAGCTCCTTCTTCGTCGCGGACGGCACCACCTGCGTGCGTGGCTCGGTCGTGAGCTACAAGGCGTCCATCACCAACGGCAAGGGTACTATCACTTCCTACACCACCACGGACTGCTCTGGCACCGGCATCACCACGGACTCCAACTTTGCGACCACCAAGTGCGGTAGCGGCACGACCGCCCTGAAGGGTTACGTCGTTGTCAGCGCGGGATCAGTCGTGGGTGGCGCTGCCCCCAAGATGGGCAAGGTTGCACCTGTGGCTGCTGCGGCCCTTGCGGCGGCTGCTGGGGTCATGATGGCTTAAATAATTAAGAAGCTTCCTTTCTCTCACATCGATTATTCTCGTTGGCTTCTTTTTTTTCTTTTTTTTTTTTTTCTTTTGCGGCTTGCAATGATGTTTTGGTTGGTTGGTCCCTCTCTGCGTGTTTGTTTGGATGGTGTTGCAGCTGCAACGAAAGGAGGCAAATAGACAAATTTTGAGACAATTCTTTTGACCAAAGAAGCAATCAAACCTATGTTCGTCGTTCTTCCTCTCCTCATCCTCCTCATTGGACGAAATTCCGCCAGAGCGGCAAACACAGTAAACTCGACCGCCTACAACACCTCGCTCACAGCAACTCACTTCTACAACACCTCCTCCTGCTCCCTTGCGTCCTTGGTCGGCATCAGCACAACCTCCTTCCGACGCACCGTAAACTGCACCGCCAACACCACATGCGCGCCCAACGTGCTCAACCCCGCCAACTACTTTGCGAACCGCGCCTGCACCGCCCAAAACCAAACCAGCCTTGACTACGCACAGTCCGTCTTTGGCAAGCAGACCTATGTCGGCGCCATCGTCTACGCCGACGCGGCCTGCGTCTCCGAGGTCTCGGCCCGCTTCGTCCTCGCGGACGGCAGCTGCGTGCCCGGCGGAACCCTGTTTTCGTACAGGGCCTCCGTCGCGGGCGCTAAAGGGACGCTGCAAGGGTTCGCGACGAGGAATTGCTCGGGGACCGCCGTGACGCAGGAGGGGACGTTTGCGACGACGCGGTGCGGGGCGGACAAGACGGCGATGATGGGGTATGTTGTTGTTGTGGGTGGCAATCTGGTGGGGAGGGCCGCGGCGCGACCTCGCGCGGTGTGGACGGCCGTGGTGATCGGCTTGGTGACGGCGTTCGCGACGTGGTTGGTTTCTTAGCCTCGCGCGTGGATGGATGGCAGCACGGGGAAAGTATATTAATGGTGGAGGGCATAGACTACATATACAACAAAACAACATCAAGTCTTCGAAGTCCCAAGTCTTGCTTTCCTTGCGGCTGTCCGTGACGCAATGACAACGTTGATGCCTCGCATGAAGAATCCATTCACAAATGGAAGGATCATCCAATCGACTTCTCTCGTGCGTGTGGGTGTGCGTTTCGTTTGTGTGTGGCAAAACAGATCAGTTAAAGCCAGATCAATCGCGATACAATCATACCGAAAACCGTCTTCAAAGTCTTCAGGGTGGGCAGCCAAGGCTCGATCTTTGCGATCGCTGAAGATGGCTTCTCCGCATGCTCCTCGATCGTCTCCTCGATGTCGTCCTCGATAACGTGCTCGATCTCCTCCGCCACAACGACGGTGGCTTGGGCGGTGAGGGAATCCGCGTTCATTGTGAAAGGTCAAGAATCTCTGACATGGTGTGGTGGCATCTCAAACAAGGATCCCAACGAGCTACTCTACTTTGGGACCTCAGTTTTTATTTGCACTTTAACCAGCAAGACGACGATACGAGCAGTGAGTGTTTGCCACGAGCAGCGAGAAAGGCGAGATCGTCAGCGTGGGGAGCTTGAGCGGGCCGAAAAAGCTCTGAAACCATCGAAAAATATACGAACCTCCGTGTGCCGCTCTGATCTCCCCGTCGATGGCGTCCATCACCATTCTGTGCTGCTTCACAAGAGGAACTCCTTTGAACTTGGGACTAGCTACTTCAACTGAGGCGAAACGCGAGAAGGCGATCGATGAGAAACCAGAGAGTTTTGAAGCAATCAAATGAAGACTGCTCAACAAACCTGCATACATCGCTCCGCAACCCCCTGTCGCAGGAAGCACGAGTCAGCCAGAGGGTACAGGGAGCCACCGCATGAAAGAGCTCACCGGACACATCGCGCACGTTGAGCTTAACGGGGGAGAGTGCGTCCGCCAGCTTCTTAAAGATGACGCGTTCGCCGTCCGTACCGTCGGCCCCGACGCCACCTTCAACGGCGGTCGACGAGAATCGGGCAAGTGGAGATCGCCAAGTCGCCGCTGCTGGCGCAAAGGGCTGGCTGGCGCGAGGCGATGCGCTCGGCCGGGGGAAGGCGACGGCGATCGCACGGGACAGGGATCTGCGCAGTGGCGGCTGCGACATGGCTGAAGATTCTCCGTTTCAGGGAAGGAATCTTGTGTTCGGACTTGGCCGTCTCCACGACTCCACCAGGGCACGCGCCATGGACCGGTCTTCCCGCCGATCTCCTCGCGATGCTGGAATCGCGCCTCATCAACCTTCATCCGGTTTGGGCCCGCGAATGTGAGCGCGGACCGCCTGCTTTCGTGGTGATCCCTTCTCTTAACAGCGCCGATCTCCCCACCAGGCCTTGAGCACATTCGATCCGAAACACAGGCGACCATGACCACGCTGGCTCTCTGCGACAAAATTCAGGAATACTTTGTCCTTACTCCTCTCCGTGATAGCGCCGCCGGACCAGTGCTTCCCGCCAACGTTGAGGAGGCGCACGAGGAAGTGGTCGGGTCCCGTCGGCCTGGTGGTCAGCACGGTTGTATCCTGGAGATCGAATCGATTATCGACGTTGGCGTTTCGGCGTGGAAGTTTGTCGACCAGTGCGTCGAACCTCGACTTTTCTTCTATCCTCATCGCCGCTGAACTTCTCCACTTTTAAGCATCAGGCTGGCAAAAGAGGGAACCAAGGCGGCGGTAGAATTCCGGAAACCTGGCGAGCCGGATCCCGTCCAAAAGGCCATCGATACTTTGCCGCGATCGATGCTCAAGTTGACCCTGACCGATGGATATCACTCGATCCCTGCCATGGAATACCAACCACTTCGATTTCTCAGTTTGAAAACTCCGCTTGGAACAAAAGTTTGTGCCAACGACTTTCACCAAGGAATATTGGTTGGTTAACGAAATATTCCAGCTTGTCGTGAAAGACGCAACGATCCGCCGCGGGGTTCTATACCTTACACCGGAAAATGTGCGAGTACTCGGTCTGGGCTACGAAGAAACACCTGAAGTCCTCGCCGACCGCCTCCTTCAATTGTTCGGGGACACTGTGTGAGTTTTCTGCTGAAGGGCGACGTGGCACAGTCTGACTCTGTTCCGCGTCCGCAACAAATCCAAATATTCAGCCTGGACCGAAAGGATTCCGTTCACCTTTATCCAGCAAACGAGCCGGCCGAGCCAGCGGAGCCCGCGCCAGAATTTAAAGACGACTTCGGCGGTGGAGGCGAACCGGTGCGCTGGTCGCGGGCGAGGGAGGGGTGCAAGAGGCGCACGAGGCACGGCGAGAAAACCAGCGGCCGCTCGTGCCACAACGCGGGCTCCTCGCGCGACGGGGACCCGCGGTCGTCGGGGCAGAGTTGCGGCCGTTGCGGAAGAGGAACGTCCAAGCGGCTCCTCGACGTGGGCGGAATCGCGCGCAATCGGAGGAACCAGCCGCCCCGCCGCCGCCAGTCGTGGCGGCTAGACCCCACCCGAATCCGTACCGCCCACCGGCAATCGGAGTCCAACAAGCGGCTCCAGTTGAGGACGATGAGTTTGATTTTGGCGAAGACGAGCAGGAGCTGCTCGCTGCACTGGACGAAGCCGAGGGTCGAATGGACAACCGCGAGCCATACAATCCCGAGCCACCACCAACGTCACGATTTGAGGCGAGAGGCCACCTCTCCAAACCGATTGTGAAGGATCTGAAACCGGAGATCCTGGTGGAGGACACCCCAGCATTCGACCTGACGCAGCCGGAGTCCGAAGTCTTTAGCTTGGACTTTGGAATCCTTTCCAAACACAGGTCGCGCTAACTTGGATGCACGTAAGGAGAAGACGCCTAACGTGGGATCGCCGTCCAGGTTGCACGATGGTATAGGCTGTGAGATCGTCTCTTTTTTTCATGTTAGCCATAACTCTGGACACTGAACGTTTCGTGTTGAATAGCAGTTGTGAAAATCGGAGATGTTGAGCCCACTCTCCTTCAGGCGACTCCTCTCGGTCTCTTTTTCAGCGCTGACGAGTTCGGATTGTGTTTGGATGGTGCATGGACCTACATTACCTGCCTGCCATCGCTTTTCCCCGATACTATTATACTACGGGTGAGGTCACTTGCCGATTGCCGCAATGCAGACTAATGTATTTCGCGGGGAAAATAGGGATTTTTCAGCTCGGTTGCTTTTGAATTCGCCTCCGTTCAAGTAGTGGTGGAGGACGGCACTGGTTGTCTCGAGGCAGAGCTTCACCCGCAAGTGAGCAACGAGCCTTCATTGATGCGTTTGGCCAAAACAAATAATGCGTTAATTTCTCCCAGCTACTTAAAAGATTGAAGGCACATTTCAAGAATGTAAGCGCCCTCGAAAACTCTTACTGTCGTGCTTAATGTTGATGAATCTCTCAGAATGGAGGCGCGCTATCCAAGTGGCTCCACAGCGTGAATGCCTTGATGAAATTCGTTCGTGATCCGCATGGTGTACCGCTTGTTGAAGAACTGTATAGCGCTAGTCTTGCATTTGCTGAAAGTTTGCGCTAGAATGTGGTTTGGCAGGTGTAGTGGACAAAAAAAATTAAAAAAAATAAAAATAGGACTCGGTCGACCAGTGCATTTGCGACGATGCCCTTTTCCACGACTGGCGAGAAACCCGTCCACGCCGACGAGTCTGCAGCGGCCATCGCGCTGTCGCTGCAGCAGCCGCCCTCCGCCGCGAGTGGCGCGGGCGCCACAGATCAAAAAAAGAAGAAGCGACACCACCGCAAGAGGGAGGGTCCGATGAAACGAGTGTGCCTGGTGGTGACGATCGTGAGACAGTTAAGTCACGATTCAACTTCAATATCTTCCGCATAATGTCCTCGGCCGGGTCGATCTGACTTTTTCGGCTTCAGTGCGGAAACCGACATGAACGCCCAAGGCAAGCGAGTTCTTCAAGGTCAACTAGGTGAGTCGAGTCGTTGAGGCTGCGATCTAGTGCGACCTTGTGTTGAGGGCGTCGGACGCTTTGCCCGTTAGATACCTCGATCAACTCGTTTGGGGAGAAACAGGCTGCGGCACTGGCTAATAGACTTCGGCACGATAAATTCGATCGGATTTACACGAGCGATCTAAAGAGAGCCACGCAGGTGAAATTCCGCACTACTTCCTCGCGCGGACACTCATTCACGCATTTTTAGACCGCCGAAATAATTGGCGAGCATCACCCAACCACCACCATCTCAACCGATAAGCGGTTGCGTGAAATGGTATTAATACTTTGTCTTGTCCGGAAAGCGCAACTGACGAACCTTTAGGACCTAGGCGACCTTACTGGAATGTCTTGGAAAGACGCGAAAACCCTGTTGAGGAAGGAGGACAGGCACCTCGAAGATCACGTCAAGGAGAAGGGCGAGTCTGACGAAAGGTTCCAAGAGCGGGTCCTCGGATTTTACGGAGACATCATCAACACCCATCTTGTGAGCCCTCACCGCGAGGGTATGGACGCGCTCGCCAGGTCGCCAGGACCCCGGCTGTCCGCCCCAGCGAGAGTTGGTCGAGTTGACGACACAATTGCGGAAAAGGGACAGCGACCCCAAAGTGATAGGGCGTCGGATCTTCCAAAGGACCCGGCTCAGGCCGCCAGCCCTCGCACTAAGCTGACCGTATCCACGTCCTTCAACGGAAACGCTACGTCTCCGCGCTCTCCCGGTGCTCCCTCCCCACTGCCGCACCCGAGCCTTGCTCCTTCATCACTGGCAGCGCACACGCCCAGCTCAGCTGGCTTCAGCGGTGCAGATCTGCCCTCTCCGACGACCCAACTGTCCATCCACGCCTGCCGCCGACTCCGCAAGCAGCACATTCTGATCGTCACGCACGGCGGTTGGATCAAAAAAATGACGGACCACCTCCTGAACGATCTCGAATTCGACGTGAAAAAGGAGGTCCGCGGGTTTCCGAAAAACTCCGCGGTTTACAGGTTCACCATCTCGTGGATGCCGACCCCGGCGATGAACGACTACGAGTGGAAGGGGAGACGTCGTGCTGATGAACTGTTTGTCGCATATGGCCAACATTTCAAAGACGGTCGACCCGGACTTGCTTGCGGCCATGGCGGAGAAGGTGAAGTCGATGCAGGTAGGAAGGCAGGAAGAAGAAGTTGGAGAAGGGTAGGGTGGATGGAGCCAGTCGCCAGCGCGAGCCCGAAGCAGAGTCCTTCAGTGGTGCGGAAGGTGCTTGTATCAGGCTTCCCTCGTTGGTCAAGATGGCGCGCGTCGCAGTCTCGGTTGGTGATCTTGGAGAACATACCCGTTGCTAGGGGAGGCACGGTCGTGCGTGATTTATTACAACTGATAATGCCGGGATAAATTACACTCTCCTTTCAATCTCTCTGCTTCATTCTCCGGTCCAGCAACGCAACCACAGCCTCGTGGTCTCTCGACGCGGCCATGGATCTCGCCGTCTGCCCAAACTCCGTCTCCGCAAACACGTCAGCGTGCCACCGATCAATGAGCTCCGCGCACACCTCCTTATTCCCATTAATCGCCGCCACCATCAGCGTCGTCATCGCCGCCTTCTTCCTACCCCCCGCGACCACCCCGACCTTATTAACCATCCTCGCGCCCTTCTCCAGCAACATCCTCGCGCACCGCGCGTTCCCGCTCGTCGCGCACACCCGCTCCAGCGCCGTCGCGCCCGCCGCGTCCTCGGCGTCCACGTCCGCCCCGGCTTTGATCAGCGCCGCTACGATCTCGATCCCGGCTTTTTGGTTCGCGTTCTCGACCGCCCACATGAGCGGCGTGGACCCGCCGTTGTCCTTCATGTCGATGAAGTGGGCGGGCGGGGTCGGGGACGCGGGGGAGAGGAGCGCGAGGACGGCGGGGAGGTTGCCGGCGCTGACGGCGATCGAGAGAGGGGTTTTGTGGGAGGCGGTGGTGGCGGTGGGGAGCGCGTTGGCGCGGAGGAGGGCCGACACGAGGCCGCCGGAGCCTTTTTGGCACGCGATCTGGGGCGAGGGGGTTTGGGTCAGAGGCGAGAGCAAGACCACAGAGTGGAAATTCGAGCGAAATATGTGTTGCCTCCCACCATGAGAAGTGATCGCCCTGACTTATCTCGAGCTTCAATGTTGAGCTGACCCTTGTATTTGGATATCAGCGCGACGGCAGTGTTCTCGTCGTTCTCGTTCACGGCCCTGATCAGAAGGTGCTCCGCCTTGTTTACCTCCCGCTCGTCTGAGGCAATCGAAAATGAATCAGCGAGACCCGCGAGGAGGCCAAAGAGGACAGCAAACTCAACTCACCTGTCGTCGATCCGCTCACCTCAGCGTACGTTTTCGAGTACGCGTTCTCATCTTTCCGCCACACTCGCAGCTTGAACGCGTACTCGGTTTCGGGCTTCAAGTTCTCGACGACAAACTTGCGATCGGTTCCCTCGTACACGATCTTGTACTCTGGATCGCCGTTCTCGGACTTGACGAGCTGCACCAGAGTCCCTGGCGGAGGGGAGTAGTCCGGGCGGAACGACCAAGAGAGGGTCATGGACCGAGCGGTGGAGTTGGAGAGCAGGAGGAGGGGGAGGGCGAGGAGATCATCGTCGGATCCGGCGATTCGATCGCGCTGCCCGCTTTCTGACTTTTTCTTGGTGCTGTGGCGGTGGTGCGATGGCATATTATGTAAGCGGTGTCAGAGGTAACTTTGGCTCTTCTCTCCGTGTGGTTCTTGTAGATTTGACAAAGAGGAGGAGGATCTAACGCTGCTAGTGCTGCCTTCCGCAGATTGGAGGCCACGAGGCTCGTTTTAGACAACTTCGGGGCAGACTTGTCAAAATCGCCAACGCAGGAGCGATGCCAACCGTCGTTGACGCCGCAATCGTGCTGCTCAACGACATCGATGCCCTCCTCCGAATCCTGGAAGCCAGCGCGGGGGCGCCGCCGCAGTCGCCCCCGAAAATGACATCTGCGCAGACTCTCAAAGCAGCAGACGATCTCTTCAGCTTCGAATCGAAGCTCATCCCCGGATCGACCGTCGGGAAGCACTGCCGGCACCTCCTTGACCACTTTGACAAGCTGTTAACGATCGTCGAACGCCCGCCCGACGGCAACTCTGGCGGTGAGCATCCTGTTGATTACGACGCACGCGTGCGCAATGTGGACTCCGAACGAAGGGTCGCGGCGGCAAAGCTGCGGGTGACGGCTATCGCTGCGAGGTTGCGTGAGGCCGTTCCAAACGGTGAAGGAGACGAGCCAGGGCCTCTGAACAAGAAGGCTGTCTCGGTCAAATTCTATCTTGACGCAGGATCGGCAAACGCGACCTTGACCTCGACGGTTGGTCGAGAAGTTTGGTTTGTGAGTATTTTATGCTGTTTTGGACCTGCTAATGGTCTCGTCACACAATCTTGCCAGGTTACGCATCACGCGATTCACCACGCCGCTATGATAAAGGTTATTTGCTCAAACGAGCTGGGAATATCATTGCCACCAGAATTCGGTGTTGCCCCAAGTACATTGCGCCACATCACAGCCCCCGACACCAAAAGCCTCATTTGAAACCGTCGCGTTACTTAATTGTCTCTCTTGACTCGCAGCATTTTGGGATTGGAGTATGCAAAAACATCACCTAACAGAGAAGCGTCTAACATTTCAAGAAGGATTGATCCGACCCCAGTTTGAACGGCGCAAAGTTTCCGAATCCCGATCACATGACATATCTCCGCGGTCTGTGCTTTTTCTTTGTGCGGAAAGGAGTTGACGGAGTTCGAATTTGTCGCTTTCGATTATCGTTTTCTTTGGCACAAGGCTAGGGCGCAGTTTCCCACAGGGGAACGAGAGTATAAATGGTAGACCAGAGCTGGAAGGAGGAAAACGAAAGTATGAAGAACGCCATCCGCCCAGTCGCCGCCGCTCTTCTGGCCGCTACTCTTCTTCCCGTCTTCCTGCTCATCTCCCCACTAGCGCTTGCCGCCGTCGCCCAAACCCAACAAGTTATCGGTGCCTTCACAATTACCGTCAAAAACCAATCCTTCCCCTGCCAATTCTGCGTCGGCGACACCATCTCGTACTCCCTCGACTTTTCCCAGATCGCAACCGTGAACCCACAGAACTTCTCCGACGCCACGTACGTCCGCGTCTTGCTCGTTGGGCCCCCTCAGGACGAGTCGGTGGACCCGACCGGTATCTCCAGAACGCCGCTGGCCGTGACGATCCTCGATCCAACCCCGGTTTCGACGTTCAAAAACCCCGTGACGTACACCATCCCAGACACATTCAAGGGATTCGTCGGCCTCTTCCTACACGCCGTGGCCTCATACGAGAGCAACCTGGGACAGACTGATGCGCCGCAGAACACTGCGAACTCGCGCCCCTCGTTTTCCATCCCATCGATCTGCGGCTCGGAGACACTCCCTCCCTCACGCCTGGCTGCAGCCGCCGATCGAGACTCGGGCACTCTGTCATCGACGTCCTCGAGGACTGCGAAGACGAGCTCTACTTTCAGTCAGACGTGGCCGACAACACCCGGCTACAACCTGGTCAGCGATGCCCGCAGATCCGCTACCGGCTCTCTCGCCTTGAAGCTTTGCTTATCGTTCATATCCATCTTGCCTTTGCTAGCTTGAGCCCCCAATATTTTTTTTTCTTTTGTGTCCTACACACGTCCTTGTTCTTATCACCTAAACTATTCGGCTTTACCGATTGTGTTTTCCACTTATGTTTCCTCTGAGAGCCTCGTTGTACTGCCCATGGTTAGAGATTCGTTAGGATCAAATACAGCAGAAGCCTTATTCCCGTTTTTCCCGTTTTACCTTTCCAGAAGAAGCTTGCGCCACCCACGACGCCGACCAAGATGGCGTTGGCAACCGACCCGATGTACACGGTAACCACCTAGCCGCGGGAGGCGCCGATCGCCGATCGCCGATCGCCCATCGCGAGCAACAACATCGCTAACACCCTCGATCATCGTTCAAACCCCCTTGCTCCTCTCCCTTTGCTTCACCCGGCGCCATTGACACCCCACAGATCTTCTGCATCCGCCGCTCCTACCTCGACGCGCTGCAAGAGTCCGGCGCCGCCGAGCGGATCGTCGCCCTGCCGCCCGCCGGCGGCAACGACTACATCATCACCGACACCCTGATCACGAGCCACGCGGCGGCGACGCAACCGTCAGAGTCCCACTACAACCCGTTTTGCGTCAAGCTGGGCACGCCGTCGCGGTCGCCGTCGGTGGTCCTGCGGCGGCCAAGGATGCCGACGGAGCTGGAGGCGCTGGTGGACGTGGACGTCGGGTACGGGTTGGCGGCGACAGCGACGGCGGGTGGATCGCTGGGTGCGGGCGGTGGTGCGGGCGCGCGGGGCGGCGAGAAGGATGGGCCTGGGGCGGGGGCGGGGGCGAGTGCGATGGCACGGCGCGGGGCGAGGCAGAGGCAGAGGATGTTGAACGCGGCGACGGTGGCGGCGGCGTTCCGGACGGAGGCGCCGGCGTTTGCGTCGTTCTACGTTCCCAGGACGGTGGAGGTGAGTATGCCCGGGAAGCGTTCTAGCCTGCTAGTGTGCTGATGACTGCTGCTTAGGGATTGACTGCAGCTCGGGAGCCGCCTCCAGCAGCGAGTCCTTCGCCCCGCTTGCCTCAGAAGAATAGGTTGCGCGGATTGTCGAATGCTTCTCTCAACAACCAGGCTGCCAGTTTAGGGCGGGTCCCAAGAGTCGTTAATTTGGAGGAGGATGAGGAGGAAGAAGAGTCTTTCAGAGAGAGTATGCGAATGGAGACGATTTTGCTGGAGAGGCGGAGAAACAAGGGCTCAGTTGGAAGGTTAGACAGATCGCGCGCTTCGTTTAGAGATGCCTTCTAACATTATCCTCCGCGTGCAACTAAAGTGCGACCGGAAAGTCCGCTGACGACTCGACCGAACTGGACGATACCGACGAAGCGGACGAAAGCGGATCAGCAACAGTTTCGTCGAAAGCCAACGCAGAGAAAAAGGAGGAAGACGCTCAGGCGACGGAGGACGAGACGAGGCGCGCGGAGCTTGAAGCGAAGGAAGCGATGCTGAAGGAACTTTTCCGGAAAGCACCGCTGCCAATGTCGCCAGTTTCACCGAGGCGGCAACCCGCCTCGAAACTATCTGCGATGCTCACGATTCATCAACCTTCGGACAATCCTTTCTCGGCGGAATTCGCTTTTTTCGTGAGTGCGGGGATGCAAGTTGGTGGAATTAAGCTTGGCTAACAGTCGTACTACACATGACCCAACCAGTCAGCTATTGGAGACCCCGATCCCGTTCGACTCAAGCTCTACTTTCCGCATTCAAAAAATCCGCTCAAACCTTTGGTTGTTTCGGTGAAGAGCGAGGCGACGGTCGAGGAGGTGATTGGCTATGCCATGTACGAGTACATGAACGCGGAGTTGGAGCCGGAAATTCCCGACGCTCTCTGTGACGTCATTTGCTGGACAATGCGAATCGTTGAAGACGATGGAACCATTGACGAGGATTTTCCAGGTCAGTTAAAACTCGATTTGCTTGACTGTCTTCAATCTGAACGATTACTCAAATGCAGCGCTGGATCGCAGCCGAAAGATTCAAAAGTTTGCGTTTGATTCCTTCGCCATCTGTCGTGCCAGCCCGGATCAAAGTAATCAATCTGATTTCGAAATACCGCACCGAAAATGGCTCAAAATTCTGTTCCTTTTTTCAAGTTCGCACTGCTGATGCCCTACGCAAGGCAAACCCGATGGCGAACCGCTCCATTGCCATCACCATCAAACCCCAGCCGCGTCCCGCGCCACTGGCTGCCAGACCGGCTGCAGGCGACCAACCCATGAACCTCCCCCTCCCGCCAGCCACCGCCGCCGCGGCCGTCGGCGCCGCAGTCGCCAACACTGGTCCGCAGCCAATCGTTCTGCTGAAGATACACCTGTACTCGACCCTCGAGGTCAAGCAGACCACAACGCTCCCAGTCAGCGGGAACGCCCTCATGCAGGATGTTTTCGACCAGATCTGCAGGAAGCGCAAGTACGATCCAAAGGCGTATGTGCTGCGGATGGCTGATACGAGGACGGACGTGCCACTAGAGCTGACGCTCGCATCGATCGGTGCGACCGAGTTTTGTGTTTTGAAGAGAGACCGTGGGGGCGGTAGGTCAAACGTTTCTTTCGAACTCATCATCACAGGAGCGGCGAATTTAACCCGTTTATTCTCTCGTCATATATCGGTCGAACCTTTCAAGCCGGAGATATCTTCTTGCGACCACCGGGTGAAATCGCTTCTGAAGTTTTGCTGGAACAGCCGCGATTCATCTCGGATGAAATCACGTCGGTGTACAAGGTAGCTAACCTTTTCTTAACGACTTTGGGAGCAGAGGGCTCATTTCTCCACGACCATGCCCAACTACCAGCAATATAGTGTCACCCAGAAGAATCTCGTAGGCCGCTACGAACGGACGCTTACGATCGACGGCGAGCACATCCACATTCTCGCGCCGGAACAAAAAATGTTTGAAATGCTCAAGACGGTTGGTTTGCTTGGCTTGGTCTTTCTCCTTTTTTCATCCTTTCTAACGTCCAAACTGGAAACCAAAGGGATCGTACCACATCAGCGCCATTGTATCGTGCAAGCAGGTCAAGAAGCACAGTCCGCACTTCAAGTTGGTCGTCAAAAAGTCCGGGTCGTCGTCCAACAGCAATACGACGTTTGACTTTGAGGCGAGCGGGCCGCAGGATGCAGGTGCGACGTGTTGCTGTTTCGCATTGTGAGGCCAACTTGTTGATCGTTGATTCCCGCCAAAATACCCGGCACTTTTGCGTTTCCGTCCGGCCGGCCCGCCTCGAAAGCCGACATCTGCACGCGCGTTCTGTTCATGTCGAACATTTACAACCACCCGTCGAACGCCGGAAACTGAGCGAGTTGGGTGGTTGAAGGGCCTCGAAAGGAATGCGGGCGTGTCAAATGGCGGAAAGGAGATGGGCGTTGACTTCCATTTATGGAAATATTCTTGGAAGACGGACTTGCGTGTCTTGCCCAGCTTTCCTTCTCTTCTTTTTTCTTCTCCCTTTCAAAAACGTTATCGCCGCCGCCGCCGCCACGAATGCCCTCCACCCTCGCCGGCGCCGCAGCCGTCCTCGTCGTCGTCGTCGTCGCGATCGTCGCCCTCGCCGCCGAGTCCCCCGCCGCACGCGCCCGCGCTCAACGCGTCAACCCCGTCAGCGGCTCCGTCGCGCTGGCCGTCACAAACTTTCCCTCCTCGGGCGAGTTCTGCGTCGGCGACTCCATCGCCTACGCTATCACCCTCGACAACTCAGTTTCCACAACAACGACCGACAGACCCTTCAGTGCAACGTCTGCACCTCCAGCAAGCTCAAGATCCACCACCAGCGACTCCTCGTCGTCGCTGGCGAGCATCGTGCCCCTCGCGGCAGCATCATCCGGCCTATCCACCGGTGCGATCGCGGTAATAGCAGCAGCGGGCGTTGCTCTTCTTCTCTGCGTCGTTGCCGCGCTCCTTCTTGCCATCTACCGAAAGCGGAGGCGGCAGAAGCGTTTAGACACGACCACAGCGCCGTCGGCGCCTCCAAGATACTCGTCTTCCGGCAACGACGTGGATTGCTCGGAAACCGTATCGCCATCAGTGCAGATATCTCGTCCGTCCATGACTCACACGGATTTGTCCAGCACCACGCTGGATGAGCTGGGATCAGGAATCAGTAGCTCGGATCCACCTCACGAGCCGCAAAAACAGTCTCTCTTCACCGTGGCTCAGGGACTTGGCGTTCCGAGCATGGCATGGCGATCGAGTCAGGTAATGAACTTTACTTTGTTTTGTTTCTGGACCAAAACAGAAATTGAAATCGACATTCCTCTCCTCACTAACCAAACCCCCAAAAGCAAATCGAATATATGATACCCCTGTCCCGCGCATCGAATTCCTCTACGGCCGACTCTGCAGCACCCTCAGCGGAACCCACCGAATCCACCCAACCCACCCTCTTCACCGGAGTCCTACAAGTGGTCACCTCTCTCGAAGGCGCCGTCGACAAGCCCCACAAACCCTCACCCTCACCGGACCCCACCAAAAAGCCCCTGCTCGCCCACCGCAGCTGGACCGTGCAGCAGGTCGCCGACGCGCTGGAGGCCGAAGGCGTCGCAGAGTCGATCGTTGAGCAGTTTGTCAGCGACGGGGTCGACGGCGCGCGGCTGGAGACGGTCGACAGTGGGTTTTTGCTGCGCGAGTTTGGCGTCGCGACGGCGGGGATGCGGGCGAGGGTGATGGGGGCGGTGAGGAGGGTCAGAGGCGAGGAGGAGCCGGGGGTTGGAGTGGAGGACGGGCCGACCGGTGGGGCGGGGGCGGAGGTCGCGTCGCCGCCGCCGTATTTGGCGATGGATACGTGATGGTGGTTTGGGAGGTTGAGGTTCACCGGCTTGTTGCATTTTGAACCGCATTAGAAGAGCTGTTGTGCATTTAGACGTAATTTTGAAAGTCCTTGTGCCGTTGAAAGAATGTCATGGGAGTGCTGTCTGTTTAAGGATCTCTTCTGAATACGAAACAACTGTAAATATCTCATTTGATAACTCTTGCACACTTGGCCAGGCTTTGAAGAACCATTGATGATGATATCGCTTAGCTGTATCAGGGGAGTATTCTTGTGGAATGAAAAGTAAAAGCTGAAAAGTAACGTGCGCTCACGTCCCGTGAGCCTACTTGATTGGCAATCACACCGACGAGCTTTATGTTTCAACACGTTCGTGAAATCAATCGTTGTGAAAAAGATGAATTGAGGTCATTTGCTTTGGTGTGGTGTTGAGGAATGGTTCTTACGTAATCTAAGTGTGCTTAATGGAAAAGAGGTCAAACGTGCAAAAAAGAAGATGGAAAGCCTTGCTGGCAGGAAATGGGAAATGAAGAGGTTCGAACCGAAAAAGGGAATGCCCAAGAATGCAGATTGCAAGTATCGCAGAATGCTAGGACGGTGCTCTCAAAAAAAAAAGGAAACAACAATGTGGTGCCAGAAAAACAAGCGGTCCTGCCGCGAAAGGCCAATTAGTTCTGAACAAAAAAAAAAAGAAGGAAAATGCATCGCGCGTGGAGCCTCGGTGAAAAGTCAATGCTCTCCCATCTGCCTTCAAATCCCCGAATCGTCCATCTCGACGTCGTTTGAACTCGTGTACGCCTTCCACGCCTCGCACGTCTCCCGCCACCCGTCGTCCACCGCGTCGTTCCCGCGAATCTCGTCGTGCCGCTCGACAAACTGCAGCGATAGCCCCTCGCTGGCGTGGAAAGCAATGTGACAGTGCATCAACCACGTCCCGGGGTTATCCAGCGGGAACGCGACGGCGACGTGGCCCTTCGAGGGGAGCACCACGACGTCGCGGCGCGGAAGGTTCATCGTGGTGAAATCGGAAAAATTCCCCGAAAAGTTGCCCGGGCCGCGTGAGAGGACGAACCAGTCGTGTCCGTGGATGTGGAGCGGGTGGTTCGCGATCAGCGACGACTGGATCTGGAAGAACGCCCAGTCCGCCGCGGTCCCGTTCAGCGCGACGACGTTGAACGAGGACGGGTACGACGCGTTCTGCGCCTCGACCATGCCAAGCGACGGGTTCCCCCAGTCCAGGACCTGCGTGACGCCGTTGATGAACCACGTCTTTGCAAACGTCAGCTGCATCACGCGGTCGTCCGACGGCCGGCTCGCCGCGATCGTCTTGCTCACGTACGGCGTCAGCGACATCGTCAGGTCGCCGCAACCGCCCGTGCTGTTGTACCCGGTCGTCGTCGGCTCGGCCTCGGGATTCTCGGCCGTGGAGTACCGCAGGATGCCGCGGATGCCGTCCGGGTTCTTGTTGTTGGTGCACGGCAACTGCGGCACCGCGCGGATCCAGTAGTTTGTCGCGGCCTGGTCCGCGGTGAAGACGATGTCGTAGCGCTGCGCGAGGGCGACGTCGATGACGGTCGCTTGGTACGGGTGGACGGGGACGAGGTCGTTGGCGATGACATAAAAGGTGTGGTTGTCAATGGAGAACTTCATGTGGGCGAAGGTGCCGGTGTTGATGATGCGGAGGCGGTACGTCTTGCCTGGCTCGACAGTGGTAGAGAAGTACTCGCCGCTGCCGTTGAACTTGTTCTTGCCGTTCAGCAAGCCGTTGTCGCCTGGCGGCGGCGGGACGGTGGTACCCGTCCAGAGGTAAAAGGCGCTCTGGTGGTACCAGTCTTGGATGGAAAGCGGGCCGAGATCGACGTCATAGTTTGCGGTGGCCGGGCCGTTGATGACGATTTGGCCCGTGCAGCCGAGGCCGTATTGCAAAGAAAGTGGCTGTGATACCAAGATGTGCCTGCCGGGTGGGAGTGGAGGAGTGGAGGTGGTGGGCATTGAGGAAAAGTCTGCTTTTCGAGCGAATCTCACCATACTGCGCAGCCCTCCAACGATATTTGAATGTGTGGCCAGGAGGGATCGCGCACTGAGTGACTCCGGGAACGCCATCGCTCGCGACAGTGCCGAGCTGCCGCAAGCCGTGCCTGCCCATCAAGCAAATTGGAATCGTTTCAAAACAACAGATCAAACGCAAGCACCACCAACCAGTGAATAGAAGTCCCGTTATTTTGAAGGTTGTTCGTAACGTAAATCTCGACCCAATCGCCCCAGTCGGCAGTGATGAGAGGCCCAGGGATGGAGTCGTTGAATGCAAACACGTTGACGGGCACACCGTCGGGGGCCATGGTGAGGTTGTTGAGCGAGAGGTAGTACGTCCGGGTGACGCCGGTGTCGGGGACGGTTTCGTAATAGTCTGTGGAGATGTTGTATTCGCCCCAGCAGTTGCGAGAGTCGGGGGAGTGCTCGCAGCACGAGGCGAGAGCGGGCTGGAAAGAGGATGGGTGCCATGATGGCCGCGGCACCGGCCACAGCTAGGAGCGCCGTCTTCGCCGTGACGCGGTCGGGCCGAGATGAGGGTACACCAGCCATGACGGGCAAGAGGAATCGGTGGGAGAAAGAAGTAGCGTCGGGAAGGTGTTTGACGTTTGGCTTGCTTTTTGTCTCAGCTCTTTATCCAAATCGAGGCGGGCGAAGAACACAGAACGCGTTTGCTTTCCCTGCTCAGTTCGGGAGTTCATGCGCACGCCCCGCCGGCAGCCGCCGGCTTGGGTGATTTTCTATTGCGGCTAGCATGGAACGGACAAACACAGGGCCGATTACGGGTAATCTTCCGCATGCGCGCGTGTTGGTTGTACTCCGGTCAGGCAAATTTGGCCACACAACTCCGCC
Source organism: Zopfochytrium polystomum (assembly GCA_025765615.1). Lineage (NCBI taxonomy): Eukaryota > Fungi > Chytridiomycota > Chytridiomycetes > Chytridiales > Chytridiaceae > Zopfochytrium > Zopfochytrium polystomum. The sequence goes on along the minus strand of JAIVFJ010000188.1, from coordinate 96,547 downwards.
GACACCTTACCGCCTGATGCCACTTCTTTGCTCAGCCTTGCTTGGCCGCAGCACAGTCCGGCTCCGCTTTTCCGAACGGTCCGCGAACGCACTCTCACCGATGACTCTGGCCGCAACACAAAGCGCTCGACGCTTCCTCGCCGAAGGCTTTTGGCTCTCTTTAGGCTACATCGAGTGGATTGAAGGCCGTCAACGGAGGTCAAATTGCTTTGCTAAAGTCCCCGTCTGGAAAAAAATTTGTCGACCAGGCGATTGTAAACAGACCATGCTGCGGCCCTTACTTTACTACTCGCTTTTTTGGCCCACGAGGGCCGTTTTTTTCTTTATGGGTAGCAACGCTGTAGAACTGGCTCCCTGCGGTGGTGGAAAAAAGGAACGGCACACCTGCGCAGCTCTTTTACGCTCTCGCCAATTCGTTGTCCCGTTGTTTGCCCGATTTTTTGTTTTCTTGGCGTTGTGTCTGTCAACATGAGGACTTGTGCAGGCCCCCCCCCATTGTAAAAAGGAGAAAAAAAGAAAGGAAAAAAGCCACCATTAGAGAAAAGAGAAGAGAAACTGACAAGGCTCTCAAGAGGTTCAAGGTTCAAGCAGAGCACTGGGTAATCGCTGAACCAAACTGGGGAAAAAACGACTCCTTCCTTTTATGGGTTGTGTTCTGCGCGTTTTGAACGTCGCAATTAGAACATGGGTTTGTCTCAGCCTCTGCCCAGAGCGTTCTCCTGATAACCTGCAGGTAAAAAACTTATCGTCGAGACAGGCACATCTCAACTGTTGTGGGCATTTTTTAGGGTGGAGAGCTGAGAACTCATTGGTTGATGGAGAAAACGAAGTTCCAAACAGGGAAGGTTTGTCCCAAAAGGGAAACCCTCGTCCTTCGAACATCATTTCCTAAGCTTCTTCAGCCAATCAGTGATTAGCAGATAAATTACCACCCACCTCCGAAAAGCGTTTTCCGGCCGTCACAAAAGAACAAAATCGGTTTTCCCTCTTTTGCTGAAACGGTCATCCACCAATCAGAGCCTTGCGAGCAGCCCAAATGGAAACCTTGGGACTTGGGTGTGTTTCGTTTGTGGACTGCTGTGACAATCGATTGCAAGTAACTCGTCATGCGTGAAGGTGGCGGGGACGGCAGGAAGAGTGACCACGGCGAGGACGACGAGCGCCTTCTTTGGCTGTCCCCCCACACTGCCGCCGGCGCCGCTGCCGCCGCTGTCTGGCCTGGCGGCATGGGCGGCGATGGACGAGGACTGCCGGGCCTGCCCGCATTTGGGCCTTCCTCCGGGCAAGCCATCCGCGAAACCACGGCACCGGATCGGGAAGGGAAGCCGGGCATTCCTTTTCCGAAGATCATCGAGGCCTCCTCCTGGTGAGAGTAGCACCGTTGGCGACAATGACATCGCCAGCGAGCAGGTTCCACCGTACGCATCGCAGTACGCAGGCCCGACGATGCATCAGAATTTAAGTGGATCACGTCCTCCGAGCCGAGGGTTCTACTCTCCCAATACCACCTCAAGGCAGACACAATCCGATGTGCCTCCTCCGAGCAGCACACTAGCATTTTCGTACCCACCCCACTCGTCGAGTTCAAGGCGCAGTTGAGTAGATCTGCTGATTAGTACTGTTCAACTCGACATTCGAAGGTTAAAACAAAAACAAAACCAACCAAATCCAGACGTTCTGATCATCCTGTCCATCGTCGCCGTTGTCGTTGTTGCTGCCGCCACCGTTGTCGCAGGCGTCCTCATCGCAAACTCGAAGAAGGCTTCCACCGACGCCGTCGTGTCATCCATCACAACTTCCTCGACTGCTTCCTCGAGCATCATCGGCTCCAGTGGGCCGTCTGCCACTTCACCCACAACATCCGCCTCCACAGCCCCGACCAGCTCGAGCAGCGGCGGCGCGAGCACCAGCACTTCTGTTCCCAGCCGATTCCAGATCAACCTGAGCGGAACGCGGTCCTGCGTCGACGGTGACCCGTTGGCCGTGCTGGCCAACTGCGAGCCAACACCAGCCTCCAGTAGCACGCAGGTTTTTGTGCTGACAGCCGCGTCTGGTTGGAAGCAGTACCACACGGGCCATTGTATATCTTTTTTGGAGCAGCAAGTACGTTGAGAGATACACTGTCGGATGTGTTTGGAGGAAGAAATCCGGCTTACTTATTGGCACATATTCCTCTTTTCATCGGTTACCCTAGGTTCAGTTCGACACTTGCAACAATGGCACGTTCCAGCAGATCACGTACGACAGCTCAACTGTCCGCAGCTCGGGCCTGTGTCTCAACTCGACTCTTGGCTCCGAAGGCGTCTGCGCCGCTTTCAACCTTGTGACGGTGGTGTCGTCCTGATCGCTAACGCAGTCCCCCCAAATGCTTTGACCGTTACCCGTGTCCCCATTACCTCAACTGATACCTGCCAATGCCTTTATACACTCAAAACCATTTTCCATCGATTATTTCTTCGTTTGTTTCACCAAAAAATTTGGCTTTTGCTGCTTCAACTCCCCATTCGACAACTTATCCCTCCTGGCTGGTTTGCTGCCAGATCTGCCAATTACTGCTGCGCGCAACTTGCGCGCACATGCGCGTCATACTTACTCAAATAGAAAACACCGCCTCGCGCCCCTTAAAATTCCTTCCCTGTAGTTAAAATGGGATGGCACACTCTCTTGCTACTGGAGTTATCAGTGTATGACGTCGCGCGGCCCCGTCTGTGTGTGTGTGTGTGTCCGAATTTCACCACCTGCAGAAGGGCCCTCAACTTATATTGGCTTTCAACTTTATTGGCCGAGACTGACGTCACTGATCTGACAGGAACCCAGAACTTAAAGCTCCAAGTGCCAACGCGCTTTGCCCCCAGCCCCTGACTCAGTCAGCTAATAACGGAGGCTGTGCTTTTCCTTTGGCGCGGAATGAACTGTCAAAGTTGCGAGGAAATGTGTTTGGATGGGTGATCAACAGGTGGAGCTCAAGCAGGCTGATGGCTTGCAACTCAATACGCATCTTCAATTGTATTAATCACCGTCACAAGCTCGAGGAGTCAAATCGTCCCACTCTCTATTATGCTATTCCTCTTTGATCTCCACCATTATCAATACCGCCTGGTTCCTTAAATCTCCTTCGTTTATCCAGCAACGGCTGAGGCAATGTCAAGCTCAATTGGCCGAGGCTGACGGCGTGATTTGGCGAAAGTCAACGATCTGAAAACATGTTCATCGTCCCACCACGAGAGTTTGATTGGCCGATGGTAATCTGGTTGAAGATGCAGCCTGTGCTTTCTTTCTTGTGAATGAGAAGAATGCTTAGTGAAAAGGAAGAGGTCCGTGCCGCTGCGATTAGTTGTGATTGTCGGTTCACTCTTTTTTTTTTTTTTTTTTTTTTTTTTTTTTTGGTTGCTGCCTGTCTTATTAAGGGTTGCGACAAGCGAAGACAGGCAAGAACCCAAAAAAGGAAAGTGCAGAGAAGAAAGCGAAAACCGAAGAAAAAAAATGAACAAATAAAAAAAAGCAAGCAAAAATCGCAAAGCGCAGCCACCCAAGCATGTACGCCTCAGTAGCAGCCGTTGCAGCGACCTTCTCCTGCTCTCCGTCTTCCCGCCGCGCCGTCCCTGTACCTGCCCTCCGCCCCACCCACCCCGTCGACCTCGTCCTCCTAGCTTCGACCTCCGTTCTCTCCGAGTTTTCTGCCCGTCCTCGCCATCGTCGTCGCCGTGCTCCCGGCCTTCGCCACCGCCCAAACCCCCGTCGGCTGGACGCCCGTCTCGGGAACAGTCGCCGTGAGGCTCACAAACCAGCCATCCTCGGGCGCGTTCTGCGTCGGAGACTCGGTCGACTACGCAATCGACTTCAAAAGCGTCCCCGCCAGCAACCCGCAGAACCAGACGGACCTGACTTACGCGCACATGTACCTGGTTGGCCCCCGCCAAGACCCCGCCGTCGACCCCAACGGCGTTTCAACCAGCATGAAAGGGTTTGGATACACTATTTTTCAATCCCGGCCAATCACGACCATCCAGAATCCCGGCTCGTTCGTCGTTGACTCTGTGATGCGAGGATTTGTTAGCCTTGAACCCCGTATCGTCATGGCTTATGAAAGCACTTTGGGATTGTCAGACAACTTCCAAAACGGCGCCTGGGGAGAGGAACTCTTTAACGTCTCCTTGGTTTGCGACAAGACATCCCCAACGCCCAGCTCCTCTGCGCTCATGTCATCCACACAATTGGCATCTCCTGCAACCTCTTCGCCGCCCACAGCGACGGTTTCTCCATCAACTTCTGGTGAAATCGTCCCACTTACCGTCGGACCGACGACGGGACCGACTGGACCGACTGGAACAACGTCTACGACCGCCGCCAGAATTTCGAGCACCTCCGCCACCTCGAGGAGCGAAACGTCGTCGTTGCCCAACGGCCCAGCCACCCCGCCGTCGACTTCCGAGCCGTCCGTGGCGGCATCCTCCAGCCTGTCCGTCGGAGCTGTCGCCGCTATAGCCGCTCTTTGCGGCGCAGTCATCCCCCTCCTTCTCGCCGCGCTCATATTCTTTGCCATCCGCAGACGTCGACAGCAGAAACAGTCCACGCTGGAGAACCCGCCCGCTACACTTTCTGGGAACATTCCCCCAGGCGGCGCAGGCAGTGGCTCTCCCGCTTTAGCTCGACTGATGTCGGATGTCCGAGCGTCGCACCACTCGAGGTCGGAGTCGGATACGTCGGCGCCGACCCTGAACGACCGCCACAGCTCGTTCGAGGTTGAGGTCCCGAGCACCGCTCCGAAGGAGTCCACGTTCATTGTAGTCACCGACTCCGGCGCTCCGCAAATGTCGTGGAGAGAGAGCCAGGTAAGCGTCAACACTACATTTTCTCCCTCCTCGAGGTATTATCCGACAATTCCACTACAGCAGCTCGAGTACCTGATCCCCGTCTCCCGAACGCCCATCCCTCCCTCACCCGAAGACCCGGCGATCCCAACACCCACACCGAGCGAACCCAGCGTCTTCACGGGCGTCCACGACGTCGTCTCCGCGCTCGAAGCCATAACCAGCGGCAGCGCCGACGACGACGCCAGCAAATCGCCAAAGCACCAGCAGCAGCAGGTCGGCCCGTCAGCCAAAAAGGACCACGTCAGCCGCTGGTCGGCGCACGAAGTCGCCACGGCGCTGCAAGCGGCGGGCGTCGCGTCCTCGATCGCGGACGTCTTTGGGCGCGAAGGGATCGACGGCACGCGCCTCGCGGAGGTGGACAGCGCGTTCTTGTCGCGCGAGGTCGGGATCGCGACCGCGGGGGCGAGGGCGAGAGTTATGCTGGCGGTGCGGAGGATCCGCGGCGAGGAGGTACCGGAGGAGACGGAGGGGCGGCCGGCCCGCCGCGGTCGGGCGGGAGATGCCCCGACGCCGCCGCCGTATAAGTCGCTTGAGCGTTGAGCGAGTGTACAAGGATGTCCGTTTCTTGTGTGTGTGTATTTGGATTGGTGGGACGGCCCCTTGTTTATTGCTGTATTGCCGGTCGCCCCGAACCCACTTGATGCCTCATGGGCCAACGTATTATTGAGCCCTCATTCTCTCCGATGCATAGCGTCTAATTTTCCGTTTGCTCCCTCCTTCCCATTCCTCCTCATTTTCCCCCTCAACTGAAGTCCATCAAAAGTGTTCGATTCCTCCGTGGCTGGATTTCCCGCAACAAAACCCCGTTTGTCTCTCATAACCCGCCATATTTCCTTTTTCGGCAATGCCTGCCTGTCTTCCGCCATATTTCCTCCGCCTGTCTTAACCCTTCCGGATCTCTGACATGACGGCGTCGATTGGTGTTGTCGCCAGCTCGCTGCGGCTGCTGATGCAGCTTGCCCTCGCCTCGCTCGCGCACGCCCAGACCTTCGTCGCAATCTCAGCAATGCCCGCGTCCCGCCAGTTCTGCGTCGGCGACGTGATCTCGTACACGGCCTCCCTGCAAGTGATTGACCACAACCCACAAAACCAATCCGATGTGACCATCGAGAACGTCTTCCTGATCGGCCCGTCCGGCTTCGCCCTCCAGATCGTGAACGGAGAGTACGCGAAAACGTCGTCTTTCCAGATTTACACCGTGCCAGAGTCCGTCCGCGGAATGGTCGACCTTTTCCTCCGGGGGACTGCGTTTTACTCTAGCAAGCCAAACGAGCTGCTCGTGTCGCTAGACTCGAGCCCGACCTTTTCTATTGCGTCCAGCTGCCCCTCTTCTTCTCCTTCGTCGACAGCAACCACTACTCCATCACCGTCGCTTTCGACATCGCTTCCCTCAGCCTCCACATCCTCATCCGCAAGCGGCTCCGACTCAATCCCGTCCTCGTCCTTGCCCACAACAGCGACCCGATCACCGACCTCGTCGATCGTCTCAGATACGCGCGATCCTGCCATCGGCCCCAGCACTAGCAGCGCCCAACCAGGGACCCAAACAGGCGTCGATCCGGCTCCGGCGGCGTCCTCTGGCCTCTCCGCTGGCGCCGTCGCGGGGATCGCCGCAGGTTTCGGTCTTGTTGCAATCCTCAGTGTAGCAGTTTTCATCCTCTACTTGCAACCGAAACCGCGGAAGCAAAGCGGTGAGAACTGGAGGAACTTCCTGTTGGACGGTTTCGGCTTGGGCAATAGAGGCGGCGGTGAGGCGCATGAGCAGCCAGATCCCACACCCCTGGCCGCAGAGTCTACGCACCAAACCGATACCAACACAGTTGCCGACACCAGCCCCCCATTCATGGTCACCCAGTTGTTCACTCCTCATCAAGAAACCAGCCTTGATCGCGCACAAGTGCCCGCCGCGGCCCCAACAATGTTCTGGCGGACGAGCGAGGTGACTTTTCTCAAAACGTGCTTTCTGGCGGCGTCCTATTGAACCTGTCTCTCCTCCTCTCCTGTCAGCAAATCGACTACCTCATCCCAATGTCAGTGACGCCCACCCCGCGCCCGGCGTCCTCTCACGCGTTCGCTGCATCCAACGCGTCTTCCGCTTACGCAGCGTCGACGGCGAGCGTAGACTCCAAGCCCGCGAAGAACGACATCCGCGCCGCGACGCCCGCCGCATCGCGCGGTTCACGCACGCCGGAGCCTCCCCCGCCGTCCGAGCCCGCCGCCATCACCACGAACGCGGCGTCACTGCCTGAGCAGCCGACGCTCTTCAGCGGCGTGCAGGACGTCGTCACGGCGCTGGCCGCGGCCGGTGGCGGCAGCGGCGGCAGCGACGGCGGCTCACTTAAACGCAGCCCAACAAAGGCACCAATGGCAGACCGCTCCTGGCGGCGATGGACCCCGGCCGAAGTCGCGTCGGCGCTATCCGGCGAAGGCGTGGCTTCGTCCACGGTGTCCTTGTTTCTCGCGAACGAGATCGACGGGCTGGTCCTGCGGTCCGTGGACGACGCGTTCCTGACGGAGGAGCTTTCGATATCGGGCGCGGCGGAGCGGGAGGCGGTGATGGCGGCGGTGCGGCGGGTCAGACGGGACGATGATGACGAGGGTGGGGAGGAGGGCGAGTTTGGGTCGCAGCGGATGTTTGAGTCGGAGGGGCGGCCGCCGCCGTATTTGGCGTGACGAGTAGAAAGCGCGAAGTGTCGTGCCCTGGTCCCGCCCCTAACGCTGTATATCGACCTGAACTTGATCTTGCCGACGATTTATTGCATCGCCTGCCCAGTTGCGGCCAGTAACAACCATTTTCATACATGTATAGAATACCTTTGTTGCCAAGCGGGCGCTTTTCTCTTGGGACTCGAAAGACAGTCGGAGCTTGAGGCAAAGACAGACACCGATCTTCACACTCCCAGGACGTGGCGCATCAACATCTCCCTGACACCGTCAACCGAAAACCCCACGGCCTCGGTGCAGGCCATCACGACAACCTCGGCCCACCAGGAACACCACAATGACGCTCGCTGTGCTCACAATCCTTGCCTTCTTCAGCGTACGGCCTGTCCGGTCCGACTATATCGCCATCACGTCCTTTCCCGCCTCCGGTCAGTTCTGCGTCGATGCCATCATCTCCTACTCGATCAGCCTGAGCGGAATCGATTACAACAACCCGCAGAACGCATCCGATCCCACCCATGTGATCGTAGTCCTATCCGGCCCATCGCAAAACGCATCGGTCGACCCCTCTGGAATATCCTCTGGAGGATTGGCGCTAGCTATTTCGAATGAGAAGTTCTCCGATTTCAAAGCCTTCACATCGTACAAAGTGCCGGCGAGCATCAAGGGATTCTCAAATCTCTACTTCCACCTTACCGCGACATACGGAAGCAGACTCGGCGATCCAGCGGCCCTCATCAGAAGTCTCGACTCGGCGCCCCCATTTTCGATCGCGTCGGACTGCGGCACAGACTCTTCGTCGTCTTCGTCGTTGCCATCAACCACTGCCACTTCCTCGTCATCCATTTCACCCACAGCTAGCGGATCAGCCGCCTCGCTGACTACTTCGTCCTCCCAGCCGCCTTTTACAACGAACTCAACCTCGAGCACCTCGACCACATCGCAAGCCGTGAATGGTACTCTCGCGAGAGGATCTGCGGGACTTTCCACCGGCGCGATCGCGGGGATCGTCTCGGTCATTGGGTTCCTCATTTTATGCGTGTGTGTGGTGTTTTTCCTGTTCGTGCAGCCGCGTCGAGCTCAGCAGAAGTGTACGGGCACGCTTCCGGCTTCGTCTCGAATGTTCGTTTCAAAACGAGGTCGAGCCGATTCGGCGAGCACCACATCCCAAAAGTCGTCCGCTGCGGAGTCTCCCGTTCCACCACCCGCGTTCCCAAGCGGCGATACAGAGGCTTCTTCAACGGCGAGGCCGCATCCTCTTGGCGAAACGTCTGTTGCGCTTGCTCAAGGTACCAACGTGCCCAACGCATTTTGGAGATCCAGCGAGGTGAGAAGATTGAGACGGATGGGATAATCCACTCCACTGACCAGCTCGACCGCAGCACATCGAGTACCTCGTGCCCATTTCGGCGACGCCCACACCGCCCTCCGGGTCCTTCGACGCATTCACGGGCTCCAATGTATCGTCACTGGACCCGTCCACCACCAAATCGACGCACGACCCAAAAAGGCCGGTCCCAAGCTCGACCCCGTAACCCAGCCGTACCGCCGAGCTCGCCGCGTCGTCGTCCGCGCCCACGCTCTTCAGCGGCGTGACCGACGTCGTCGCCGCGCTCTCCGCCGCGACCGACCACGCGAATGGCAAGCCGCCGTCGTCAAAGGCGCCTGCGTTATCTTGGCGGCAGTGGACCGCGGCCGACGTCGCTGAAGCGCTAGCAGACGCGGGCGTCGCGGCGTCGGTGGTGGAGGCCTTTGCCGCTAACGAGATCGACGGGTACGTGCTGCGCACGCTGGACGACAGGTTCTTGGCGGACGAGCTGAGGTTGGCGGAGGCGGGTTCACGGGAGGCGGTGATGGAGGCTGTAAGGAGGATTAGGGGTGATGCGGTTGGTGATGCGGGGGCGTCGTCGGGTGCGGGGGATTTTGGGACGTTGACGTCGCCGCCGCCGTATTTGGCATGATTGATTCAAGGGGATCGAGTGTGTGTAGAAAGCTCTCATAATAGACGAGGCACTGCTAGCCCTCAAGCTTCACTGATTGATATTTGAGCGGCCCAACGCATGTCATCTGGAGCTTAAAGATCATTACGATGGGATATCCGAATTATGCGTATGCGAAGACAGTCCTCGATACTTTGCTCAGATGTGCGGGAATTGGGATAGACAGGCGCCCTGAGACGACGCGGCGTGACTCGCAACAGAATTGTGCGGGCACGTCTCCTGCTTTGTCGCGGCAGCTTTCTTCCACACACTGTCGAGTCGATCCAGCCGGAGATACGTCACAAACGCCGCCAGCACCATCTCTACTGCAATGAGACCGCACGGCCCTCATTTTACAGGCCACAGGTGTCCTCCGTGTCCCTCGATACGTTCGCCGCCTTTAACGATTCCCCACCAGGCGCGACCGCGTCCTCGTCCAAGCTCTTTAACGGAGTGACCAATGTCGTTGCCACGCTGGCCGCTGCACCGGAAACGGCTGTCGTTGCGGCTGCGGGTTCCTGGCGGCAGTGGACGGTGGCGCAGGTTGCCGGGGCGCTGGCGAAGGAGGGCGTCGCGGCGTCGGTGGTGGATGTGTTTGTGGTCAATGAGATCGACGGGTACGTGTTGAGGAAACGGAACGACCGGTTCATGGCGGTTGAGCTTGAGTTTGCCGACGCCAGTGCGAGGGAGGCGGTGATGGTGGCTGTGAGGAGGATAGGGGCGAAGGAGCGGCCTCTCGGGATCGAGGATGTTGGCGACGCTACCGCCGTATTTGGAGTGGTTGGTAGGAGCTCTGTGCTTCACCTTCGTTTGAGACCAGCTGAACGAATACTTCACTATGGGAGGCTGGTGGCACCTTTCTGCTGTCGTTGTCTATCACAGTTGCAGTCCTGCAACCAGCGCGATCCTAATTCTCTGTCAACGGAAAAGCACCGGCAATAATGTCGGGCCGCCACAGCGTCGTCGCAGCCGCAGCCGCCGGCCCCAAGGTCTCGGTCGCCGCAACCATCATTAACCCGGACTCAGCCGCCGCATCTTCCCGGGTATTAGCCGCCCACCCGATCCTGCGCCGATCCCTCGACGTCCTCCTAGCGGATGGCGCGCCCGACCACGCCGTGCTCCCCGTCTTCCAGCACACCCGCACCGGCGGCTTCGTCGACGACGCCAGGAACCCGCCGCTCTCGTTCCAGCGCGGCGACCGCAAGATGATCAACACCCTCGAGCCGGGACCCGTCGTCCCCGAAGTGTCGGTGCTCCCACCAGAGCTCACGCCCGACCCTTCCGGTTTCGTCGTCCGCCTCGCCGGCGATCTGGAGATCGCACTCCACAGGTCCGTCGAGTCCTACCACAACGTTCTTTCGTCGCGGACCTCGCCCTTTGTACATGGATTCAACGGCTTGCCGGGCCTCGGGCCGTGGTCCATCGCCGGGATCGTTCGAGTCACCAACAACAAAAACACCGCGCTCCAGAAGGTCAAAGTGTCCTTGGACTTCAGCGCAAACATGGCGTGCAAGCACATCGTGAAGGCCCTTTTTGAGAACGTCTCCTCCGCGAATGCCGGAATGGCCCTTGCAAAGCACGTAGGAGCCAGGCATCTCGAGAGATGGCGGCTGGTTGAGGCCACCACTTACGATATTCAGATCGCAAAGCTGGTGAGTATCGCACCTCCTCCTGCTCATTCAAAAAGATACTGAATCCCCAACCGCTGCGAGCAGGGGCCACGAGAGTCGTTCTATGCCTCGTTCCGATACCTGTTCACCCAAGTCTATCCTCCATCCGTTGACCTCATCACTTTGAACCTGAACGAATCCGCAACGAACACCTCATACAAACTGACGGTCAGCGTCCGTGTCCCAAAGAAAGGATTCTTCGGCGACGACACCTACGTCTCCCTCACCAAAGACATCCCGGTCCACTTATATTCAAAGTCGCAAATAGGCGAGGTCCTTCAAAGCGCACTACAAAAGAGGGTCGAAACGATGCAGGCGAGAGCGCCTGAGTTTCCATGGAGAATGTCGCTGGCGCACAGCGATCTGGCCCCATCCGAGACCGCCTTTCTCGACATCACAGTCGGAACCCACGCCGGGACGTCGTCGCTTCCGGAAATCACCGCAGTCACCGTTGAGATTGTCGAAGTCATTGGGTACCTCCGAGGCGAGCCCAAGTTCGACAAAAGCAAACAGGTGTTTACGCACGCGACGCAAAAGGTCTGCGAGCGTTACAAGTTTGCCCCGACTTACGCCACCGTGTCCCCGAACAACCCCCTTCCGCTGTCTTGGACCCGCGACGACGCCCCATTGCTGCCAGACACCGCCGCGTCCCAGACCGCCATGCTACGCTTCCCGACCCCGCCTCTCGCAGCAGCCCGACGCGACACGATCCGCTTACCGCTCATGGCAAAGACAGATCCGCAGTACCCTGCATCATGCATGAACCCCGATGGTCGGTGGCACGATGCGGTCATAGCGCACGACCTGCGCGTCGTCCTGCACGTCTTGGACGAGAAGCAGCGGGTCGTGGAGGTGGAGAGTGTCATGGCGGTTTCAGTGATTGGCGTGCCGAGGGAGGAGCTTGTGCGGCTGGTGGACGCATACTCGGGGTTGCTGGAGGACGCACCGATTATTGATGATGATGAGGAGCTGCCGCCCGTGTTTTAGTTCGCCCTTGTTAGAATTCGAGTGGTTGTGAGCGCTTTCACTCGACAATAATGTAAAATCGGTTTCATGTCCTCGTGTTCATCGTGTCCCACTGTGCACGCATGTGTCAACGATGAGTAGTTTGGGTGGCACGGTGCAGGTCACCCGACCCATTATTAATATCTGATTACGTAAAGCTCCTATGTCCCGTCGGCGCAGCGTCGTCGGAGCCGTCGCCGGCGGCCCGAAGGTGTCGGTCGCCGCTACAATTTGGAACGCGGACTCGGCCTCCGCATCCGCGCGAGTCTTCGCCGCCCACCCGATCCTTCGCCGATCTCTCGACGCCCTCCTCGCCGAAGGCTCACCGGACTACCCCGTGCTCCCCGTCTTCCAGCACACCCGAACGGGCGGCTTCCTCGACGACTCGAGAAACCCGCCCCACTCGTTCAAGCGCGCCGACGCTCGCATGATGAGCAACTCTCTCGAGCAGGGACCCGTCGTTCCAGAAGTGTCTGCGCTCCCTCCAGAGCTCACGCCGGACCACTCTGGCATTGTTGTTCGTCTCTCCGGCGACCTCGAGATCGCACTCCACAGGTCCGTTGAGCCGTACCATCACATTCCTTCGTCGTGCGCTTCGCCGTTCGTCCACGGGTTCAATGGGTTGCCGGGCCTCGGGCCGTGGTCCATCGCCGGGGTGATTCGCATCACCAACAACAAAGACACTGCGGTCCACCGGCTCAAGGTGAGGCTCGACTTAACGGCGAACATGGCCAGCAAGCACCTGGTGAAAGCAATCATGGAGAATGTCGCCGACATGAGCACTGGGCTGGTCGCAAAGCATTTGAGGAGATGGCGTCTGGTGGAGATCAAGCCTCACGAGCTCCAAATCGAAAAGCTGGTTAGCCTCCCTCCGCTTCTTGTAAATTTATAACTTAAGCTAAAGTGTGCGACCGCGAAAGGGACCTCGAGAGTCATTCTTTGCCTCGTTCCGATTCCTTTTTACGCAAGTCTATCCACCATCTGTTGACCTCATCGCTTTGAATCTGAACGAATCCGCGACAAACACGTACTACAGGCTGACGGTGAACGTCATGATACCAAGAAAGGGCTTCTTCACAAATGACACCTATCTCTCTGTCACCAAAGACGTACCCGTCCACCTGTATTCGAAGCCGCAAATTGCCGAAGTCCTTCAAAGCGCACTTCGAAAGCGGATCGAAATCCTGCAGGCGAGAGCCCCTGAATTTCCATGGAGAATGTCTCTTGCCCACAGCGACCTGGCCCCATCCGAGATCGCATTCCTCGACATTACGGTCGGCGCACTTCCAGGCACGTCGACGCTTCCAGAAATCACCGCCGTCACCGTGGAGATTATCGAAGTCATTGGGTACCTCCGCGGCGAGCCCAAGTTCGACAAGAGCAAACAGGTCTTTACGCACGCTACCCAAAAGGTCTGCGAGCGGTACAAGTTTTCGCCTTCGACTTCCACCACCCCACCATCGCCGACGGCCTTGCCTCCGCTATCTTGGACCCGCGACGACGTCCCACAACTGCCCGACACTACCGCCACCCAGACCGCCGTGCTGCGTTTCGGGACCCCGCCTCTCGCGGCAGCCCGACGCGACGCGGTCCGGATGCCGCCCTCGGCGAAGCAAGACCCGCAGTACCCCGCGTCATGCATGAACCCAGACGGGCGGTGGCACGACGCCGTCGTTGCGCACGACTTGCGCGTCGTCCTGCACGTTGTGGATGAGAAGCGGCGCACTGTCGAGGTCGAGGGTGTCATGGCGGTTTCGGTAATTGGAGTTCCGAGAGAGGAGCTTGTGCGGTTGGTGGACGCGTATCCGGGGCTGCTGGAGGACGCACCGATCATTGATGAGGAGGAAGAGGAGGATCTGCCGACCGTTTTTTAGTTTTAAAGGCCAAGGCGCGGACAGCGAACGACCATGCCTGCGGTTCGTTAGTTTTTTCGGACCCAAATAATCAATCAGGTCATGGCACACTCACTGCATGCATTCATGTGCTGTATGTGCACGCACACTGGGCATATTACAGTAAATTGCATAATTGTTGGCACCAGGCCACTTTTTGCCACAAAATCTTTTTGCTTGGTGTCCACTTCGTAAAAAGATTGTGGGCGAACCACCAACCCCACAAAACAAGGCGGAGAGACATCTTTTAAAATGCGAGACACAGAGACAGACACCCAGAAATAGCTGCCGACAGAGAAAGAAGGTTGTCTGTCTACCTCCCTGTCGCTGGTAGTGGCATACAGCAGAGTGTCTCTCTCAGTCTGTCTCAGCTTCTGTCTCCCGGTTTCCCAGCATCTCAATGGTTGCACGGCAAGAATTGAAAAACAAATGGAGCCACGAAGTAAAAAGATTTTTTGTGGCAAAAAGTGGGCCAGTGTAATATTTGTGCATGAAACATGCAATGCCCAGTCCCACCTTACCCACCGCCCAGTCTCATCCGAATTAAAATATTTGGTGCGCAGCGACAGACAGACAGACAGACAGACAGAGAGCACTTCGTGCGCAATAACAATAAATTCAATCGTCCACGGTGTCGGTGGTGGGATTCTTGAGCGAAAAGCGATCGAGCCCGTCCAAGACGCTTCTTCTCGTCGCAAATCACGCGAAACCAATGTTCAGCAATCGCAGCGACTCCGATGCCACTGGCTCGCCTAAAGTCTCCGTCGTCGCCACCGTCGGCGACCCCGACTCGGCCTCCGCCTCCTCCCGCGTCTTCGTCGCCCACCCGATCCTGCGCCGATCGCTGGACGTCCTCCTCGCCGAAGGCGCACCCGACTACCCCCGTTCTCCCCATCTTCCAACAAACTCGCACCGGCGGGTTCGTCGACGATGCCAGGCACCCACCGCTCTCCTTCCAGCGCGGTGATGCGCGCTTGTTGAGCAACAACCTTGAGCCCGGACCCGTCGACCCCGACATTCGCGTGCTCCCGGCAAAGATCGCGCCGGACCCCTCCAGATTTGCCGTCCGCCAACCCGGTGACATCGAGATCGCGCTTCACAGGTCCGTCGAGGCCTATCACGACCTCCAACCAGCGCCGTCATCGCCTTTCGTTCACGGCTTCAACGGCTTGCCGGGGCTCGGGCCGTGGTCCATCGCCGGGGTGATTCGCATCACCAACAACAAAACCACTGCACTTGAGCACGTCATGGTGTCGCTGGACTTGAGCGCTAACATGGCGAGCAAGAACCTCGTCAAGGCACCTTTTGAGAACATCTCAAGCAGGAGTGTCCCCAAACATCTGGTGACATGGCGTCTGATTCAGCCCAGCCTCCACAGGTTACAGATCCAAAGGCTGGTTAGTCTCCCTCTCTTCTTGTTAATTCAAAAGCTACATTGAGTTCTCGACCGCGAACAGGGTCCACGAGAATCCTTCTATGCCTCCTTCCGATACGCCTTCACACAAGTGTATCCTCCGCCTGTTGACCTCATAGCTTTGAACCTGAACGAATCCGCGACCAACACGCACTACAGGCTGACGGTGGAAGTCGCTGTTCCGAGAAAAGGCCAATTCGGAGGCGACGGCATTGTCTCCCTCACCAAAGACATCTCCGTCTTCATGTATTCGAAGACGCAAATCGCAGACGTCCTCCAGAGCGCATTGAGAAAGCGACTTGAAACGATGCAGGCGAGAGCTCCTGAGTTCCCATGGAAACTGTCGCTTGCGCACAGTCGCCTGGCCCCGTCCGACACCGCCTTTCTCGACATCACAGTCGGCGCGCTGCTCGGGACGTCAACCCTTCCAGAAATCACTGCTGTCACCGTCGAGATTGTTGAAGTCATCGGGTACCTCCGCGGAGAGTCCAAATTCGCCAAAAGCAAAAAGGTTCACACTCACGCGACGCAAAAGGTCTGTGAGCGGTACCAATTTGCACCACCGACTTCCAACTCCTCGGCATCGTCAAACACCCTGCTTCCGCTGTCGTGGACCCGTGACGACTCCCCGCAACTGCCCGACACCACAGCGTCCCAGACCGCCTTGCTTCGATTCGCAACTCCGCCGCTTGTGGTCGACCGACGCGACGCGGTCCCCTCCCCGCTCTCGGCAAAACAGGATCCGCAGTACCCCCGCGTCGTGCATGAACCCAGACGGGCGGTGGCACGACGCGGTCATTGCGCACGATCTGCGCGTCGTCCTGCACGTTTTGGACGAGAAGCGGCGCGCCGTGGACGTCGAGGGTGTAATGGCGGTTTTGGTGATTGGCGTACGGAGGGAGGAGCTTGTGCGACTAGTGGACGCGTACCCGGGTCTGTTGGAGGACATGCCGATGAGTGACGCGACCGAGGATCTGCCCACTGAGTTTTAGTATGAAGGTTTCTGGTTTGTTTGTTGTTTTTCGGCCATTTCGCTCGAGAATAGTAGTTGTGTAGCCACGAAGAAGGCCCTTTTTTGGAGGTTTCTGCTCGGTTTCCGCCGCCCTTTGCAGGTTTCGCCGCCCCACGCCTCACGCTTCCGACAAATGAACAATGACAAACAGATAGCAGCATATGAAGCATTAGTCCACGGAGAGGAGGCAGCATGGTCGGGCGCCGATAGCTCGACAGTAGGGCCCGCTCGCACCGACCGCTCTCGGGCACAACCACTACTGCCATAACCAATTCTTCATCAAGCAAAGGTATCTTCAGTTCTTTCCTCACCACAACCTCAACGAAGAAAGTACACAAACCCACATCGCAGTCCACTTCTATACGTCCATCAAGCCCTCAGCCTTCCTCATTGCATCGCAGCGGTCGTCTCCCATCCCGTGCCTCTCGGCATCCAACTCTCACGGTAATTCCCCGCCCATTTCGCGACCGTTCTTCCTTCCGCCTTGTCAGCGCAGCGCGTTCTTGCCGAGGCCATTGCACAGGGGGGTGAGTAAGCTTCGGGAGGGCAGTCAAGGAGACCAACTGTGAGCGATTTGTCTCAGCGTAGCGATTCATGCAGCTGAAGCCGTGCGATCTCCTAGCCCAGGGCGCTTGTCAAAGCTTTGTTCCGCTCAGTTTGAGCATCTTGGTCAAAAACCAAACAAAACAATGAAAAAAGCCAATCTTTTTTTCGCCTAGTCGGCGCGACTCATCTGCTGAAACACCACCTTCACAACACACTCAAAACCCAACAAAATTCACTCAAACTTGGCACACACAATCGATCTTTGAAAACAGCCTGACTACTGAGACAACCAAGTACATTGCCAAGTCCTTCAGAGTTCCTGAGGTATTGGAGAATTTCAGTGACTGGTTGAAGGACGTTGCTGCAGAACTCTCAAGAAAAACAATGATCAATGAGATAAGGAACTTGGAAGGACATCATTGATACTTGAATGCATCAAAATGGAACTGACCAAAGCCTTGGATGACTTCATTGCCTGCTTCACTGAAGCGTACCATCAAGTTGACAACTTGGCAAAATCAGCAGTTGGAGAATATTCGCCCTTTCCAAAAACTGGACATTCAACTCGTGCATCAGCGTCATAGACACAATGTTCTCTTTGCCTTCTGGGATTGCGAGGATGAATAATGACATCTGATTCAGGAGAAGATAGACAGCTAAGTTCTCCTGCAACCAGTCTCAATCGCCTCACCTTTCCTTCATTCAAACACACTATTCTCAGACTACGACTCATATCTCTTCCCCAATACCTCCACACTTGCTGCACTAAAAGAATTATCCTTATCCAGACACAGACAACCCACTGTCACCATCTGTGACAAACAGTGATACATCCTGCAACCATATGGTGGTATTGCTGGAGGATCACTCCATCCTCTCAATCAGCCCTTCAGTTCCAACTTCAACCTCAACAGGCATTTCTCACGCACAACACACTAGTGATTGGGATGACCACCTGAACCTGCCACCTGTTCAGCCCAACATACCAACGGTCAACAATTGTTCTGGATCTTGATATTATAATAACAGACTAAGCCTCTTATTCTGTTTTTCAACATTGCGTTATTAACTACTATCACACAAATTAACTTACTGGAATAAATGCACACTCTTGTGTTGGGCATACACCACATCACAGAGCCCTTGCCAGTGAATGTTCACTTTCCACTGAAAACACCATCTCTGTGTGCTTAGTCTGGAGTCAGCCTGTAGTCAAAGAGGATTCCTCCACTTTGGAGCTCAGCACTCACCCACAATGCCCAAGCCACAGTAACTTACTTATCCAGTCTCTCCAGTTACACAAATCTCCAAAGTTCACACCTCAGCCAATCTCATTGCACTTGCACTCACTATTAGACCCTGCTGGCCTCAACCATTTTGGGTGGCAGAAGACAATATTGCAGATGGCCCATTGGCCAATCAGGAGTATCAACATTCATTTCTAAGAACAGATTGTGAATGAGTTTGTCATTAAACGCCAAGCAAAACTCATCAGCTCTAAGATTTGTGTCTTGCATCACTAAATTCTAACCATCTTCAAGAGTTCCAAACTCTTTTAGCTTGAGCCTCAACAACAGATGTAACAACTCTTAGTTCATTTCATAACTCAAGACCAGACCTGTAAACATCAGTTTTAAGCGCCTAATTCTGTCCAGCACTTCTAAGTCTTGAATGCTCTCTATATGCTGACCCAACATTACTTGTACTGAAGCAGAGGCTTTACAATTTTGCCTGGATGCTGGACTCTTGCGAAAATATTTCCAATTCCTTGGAGGCACAGAAGCAAACATCAGGCTAAATCTTTGTTGTAGCTTGCACTAATAGTTCTCCGCAGAGTCTCACCACAAGAACACTTAAAGAATTCAGGCAACTCATTATCAAACTATGAAACTCCATTTAAACTCAAAACTATACTAACCATTACTAACTCCACCTTAATCTTTATTTTTTCCCGAAACCAACAGACACAATTGACCACGTTATCTTCAATTTGTATTTCTTCAGTTGACCCAGCAGTGCCAGAACATTAGTGGAGATTTTAGTTTTCTGCAGCCTTAACAAAGTCAGACAAAGCATCAACCCATTCCCCGCAGCAGTCACTCCAGAAGACAACAACATCAAAATTTGCTCCATTCAGTCAACATTCATCCTCAGCAATGAGAACCTGGATTGAGCCATTGGAAAACGTTAAACTGGAATTGGTATAAAAGTATCATGTAGAGGTAACGCGCAGCAAAGGTGAATCTGATAACAGTGTACAGCTCTGGAGTTGGCAGCGACGGCACAACAGGTTGGATTCCGTGCTACTGCAATTAACATCACCTCCAGTGGGTCTTACTGGAAACACTATAGGCATGACTAAGGAAGGCTGGGCCAGGTGGCAGACCGGCAATGTAAATCAACCGAAAGCCCATGAACACTGAAGTCCCAGCTTGTAGGCTAGTGTGGCCCAGACCTGTGCAGAGGAGGTGGAGTCCTGAGCAGGGAGCCCATTCCGTAAGGAGCGCCAACCAGGAGACAATTATTCTCCTGATGTGCCCAGGCGAGACGCAGGGGAAAGCGTTGAGGGCAAGCTGTGTATGGGGGAGTGGTCGCCTCGCCTCATAGGGTACTGGGGGACCCAGACCAACATCGTGCAGAAGGCTCACCGGCGTAGAATTTTCTCCCTTGATTTGTTTTATGTGTAGAATGTCTGATAGTATCACAAACTAATTTGTCTCAAAGCCCCTTGAAGATAAAACCATCACAGACAGACCCACTAGGTTCTTTTCTTCCTCACCATAAAACAAACATAACCCTCCAATATTAGGGATGCACCACAAGCAACTCCACTCCCAGATCCACTGCCACCAGAACCACCTCATCGCCAACATTCACGTTCACCATCACCTGGCAGCTCAGCCAAGCATTCAAATTCAGAGCGAACCTACCTCACAAGCACAACATGTCCCAATCCTCAGACTCATGCAGAATCCATGTTGGCCACCAACATCAAGGTTGTGCAGAACGAATGGGTCTATAAAGTCAAACTTCAACCAGACAGCAGCAATGAGCACTTCTGAGCCCGGCTTGTGGCTACAGGCTTCACTCAACGTCATGGCATTGATTTTTGGAATACTCACTCTCCTGTTGTCTGAATCAATAGTCTTCATTGGCTCATTGCCTTGGCGGCTGCAAACGTCGACACCAGCAATGTGCACCTAAACAGCATGCTTGATGTGCCCATTTAGGAGCAGCCTGACAGCTACTGCAGTGACAGCAAAATCTGGCTACTTAAGAGAGCTGTTATCAGCAATGCGCAGCAGATCCCTGTATCCTCTTCTGTCAAGTGGATGGAAAGTCGTTTTCATTGCCATTTATGTTGATGACATTTGTTTCTTTGGGGGTTCTGGGGAGATTACTTCTGCCATTGCACTGCTAAAATCTCATAACAAGCTCTGCGATGGAGGAATCAAAACCATTCTCAATATGCAGCTGGAACATTGCAATAACGGAATCTTGCATCAGAAGGCCTATATCAAGGAGTTACTTGAGCGCCATGCCAACAATATCAACAACAGCACTGCAGTAACTGCCCTTCCCAGTAGTCTCAATCTTCAACCACTTAGGATCGACGAAGCAGATTCATATCAGAGACTGTACCAGGCAATCCTTGGCAGCAACAAATCCCTTGCAACACACACTCAACCAGATCATACCTTGGTGCCTTCAGCAAGAATCCCAGCGAGCAACACATGAAGATCCTTATTCAGGTTCTCGAATGTCTCAAGTGCAATAGTGAGTATGGTTATTCTATTCTCGCAACTTCGCAGATATAGCTGGTTACTCCGCTGCCCATGGTGTCCACTCAGATGGAAAATCACAGCTTGGCTACTATGTCCTATTTGGAGGCACAGCTATTGGTTGGAAATCTGTTTGGAGCAGCACTGTCACGCTGTCACTGCAGGAAGCTGAATACGAAGCTGTCTGAACTGGGAAGAGAACTTAAGGCACCATCCCAACTCTACTCAGCACTTCAACTTCCGTCTCCAAACTCCTCTTGTCATCTACACTGACAACAGTGTGATCACCCTCAGTTCAAATGATCTTTACACCAATCAGTCAAAGCAGATCATGGCATATTATCATTATATTTGAGAACTCGTGGAACAAAAAGTAGTATGGCTTGAATGGATTGCTGGAATAGCGAATTCTTTCAGAGCCCAGACGCCAAGAGGTCGAATGAATGGGGCCCCAGAGCTGGTCAAACTGGTGAAAGAGCGAGGAGGACAGAGTCCATCCCGCCTGGTCAGCTGGTTGGCGAGAGTCAGTGTCGGCCTGTGTGTTCTGATCCCTGGAATGTGCTCTGCCTCGCAGGAAAAACCTGCTGACAGGTGATCTCGAAGGAGGATCTCCATGGTCTGCGAGAGGCGATCTGCCTGAGCGCCTTTGCCTCAGTTTATGTAGAACACTGTGTGTGTTGTTCAACTGGTGAAGGAAGTGACCCTGGGGGGGCAAGAGACTGCGACAATGGAGCAGCTGTACAAGACGTATGTGCGCTAGGGCTTCAAGGACGTTGTTCGATACAGACACCCGAGACTTTGGCCTGAAATTGCCAAAGCAATCGAGGCCGCCGTAATTTCTGGAAAAAATCGATGCCGCAGCGCAGGAGACCACAGCTCTCCCAGCTGTAGGGGACTCGGCAATCCAGGTAGGAGCACAATGACCCCCCACCCATGTGAGGGTGTTGGAAGAAAATACCATCCGTTCGAGTCCTGAAGCATGCTCAGCAGCTTCCACAGGGCCGCATGGCTGCTGGGAGAGATTTTTACCCGGAGTCGTGCCCACGCTTGCCGCACTCCTGCCACTGGGAGGGGAGCAACCTTCTGCTTGACAACCTGATTCTGGTCGCATTGGAGAGAGTGAGCGAAAATCACCGCTGCTGGGAACGCCAGAGAGGCTTAAGAATCGCAGCAACCTTCTTCAACAGGCGGCGGTCGGAGTGTGCAGCTAGTAGCAAGCACGCCGGCAGCGCTGCTAGGCGTTTCTCTGGGAGGGAGACAAGGCCCCAATGCAGATCCACTGTAGTCCAAGGAACTGGCGAACTGTTTTGGGCAGCTCCAACTTCTCCCACTTGATGAACCCCAGGGCCTGTAGAAGCAGGATTGTGAGGAGAAGAGGTCAGGAGGCCTCAGCCAGCGTCGTATTGCAGGTGGCCAGGTCGTTCATGTAGTTCAGGATGGCCAGACTCATCTGGTGCAGGAGCCCAACCGGGAACTTCAACATCATCGAAAACATCTGCAGAGCGGAGAGGACGCCGGACGTGAGGACAAGAATTTGCCAGAGGCGTCGGAGTGCCATGACAAGCAGCCACCACCTGCCAGGCAAGCAGGCTACAATGTGCCAATACCCATCTGCAATGTCCACCCAAGTAAGCCTGCGTCAACATAAACTGAACCAACGACGCCTGGGTTGTGAAGGTGAACCTTGAAGGGGGCTAGAGCAGCGCGTTGACCCCCCTGTAGTCCGCAAACTGTTGAATCTTGTCCTTTTGCTGGATCAGAACCGTGGGGCTGACCATCCAGCCTTGCAGGAATCTTCCCTCCCTGAGGGCGAAGTGGCGCCGCTGTGAAGTCCTACGCGCCGCCCTTCTGGACCATCTCCTCTATCTTGGCCAGGAGGTGGAGTTGGTCTAGTTCTGACAGGTTCTTGTGGAGGGGCCGGGCCAGAGGGACTTGGCTCCCTGTCGCCAACAGAGTTTCGCTCGAAGCCAAACCGTCTCCAACAGCTCCAGCTGCTCCCAGGTTCAAGTGTTTTTTTACCAACTCCTTTAGGCTTATCCATGGGTGCTGTCAGGAACAGGGCAGGACAGGACAAGGCAGACAAGGAACTGAGAGGAGTGATGATTGTATTGGAAACAATAATTCACTTGAGGGATGGGACAGGTCCCCCATCCCCCTTTTATACCTTTTGAGAGTGTTCCTTGTCAAGACTCCAAGAAAGTTCCAGAAAGAGCAATTAGTAATACAATGATACCAATGATACCAATGACAACAAGACAAGTCAGGAAAGCAAAGAAGGTTCCAGAAGGTTCCACAAGGTTCCATGAAGGAATGTTCTAAAAGGTTCCAGAAGGTTCCAGAAGGTTCCATGAAGGAATGTTCTAGAAGGTTCCAGAGGTTTCCAGAGGGTGATTCATAACATCATCTCCCCCTTTTAGGCCTCTTCTGCAACTTGGTGGGGTACCTGGTCTTAAACTCGAGCAGAAGGTCTTGGCAGTGAGTGAGGTTTGACTCAGGCTCCCAGGTGTTGTCAGCATCTGAGTAACCTCTCCACTTAACAAGGAACTTGAGTGTCCTTCCAAACCACTTGGCATCCAAGATTTGTTCAACCTCAAATTCCTCTTCACCTTCTACCTCAACTGGAGGAGGAGGAGGAACAACTCTGCCTGGAATGGAATTGGCCACAAACTTCTCCAAAAGGCTGACATGGAAAACTGGGTGGATCTTCATGGATGCAGGGAGATCCAGCTTGAAGGTGACTGGATTGATTTGCTCCAAGATCTTGAAAGGTCCCAACTTGAGGTTGTCTAGCTTGGGACTTGGTCTTTTGGTCTGCAAGTTCTTCCTCAGAAGCCAAACTTGCTGACCCACAGCAAGGTCATGGTCCATTCTGTGAGTGTTGGCAAATCTTGAGGCATCTTCTTGGGCTTGCTTCAGGGTGGAGTCCAGGAAGGAGTTGATGATCTTGAGCTTATGTAAGTGTGAAGCCGCAGCAGGAGCTTGGACATTGGATAGGGTCTCTTGTCCCAGAAGATCTCCTCTTGGATTGAAGCCATAGGTTGCAAAGAAAGGAGATAGCTGGGTGCTTGAGTGGAGAGAATTGTTGAGAGCAAATTCTGCCAGTGGAAGGAGGGTGGGCCAATCATCCTGTTGATAGCTGACATAGCACCTCAAATACTGCTCCAGAGTCTGGTTTGTTCTTTCTGTTTGTCCATCAGTCTGAGGGTGATAAGCAGTTGACAGTTGAGACTTGATTCCAAGGGCTGCTGTGAGTGCTTTCCAAAATTGAGATCTGAACTGAGGTCCTCTGTCACTGATGATTGACTGAGGCAGCCCATGGAGCCTGAATATGTGCTGCAAAAACAGGTCTGCTGTTCCTTGTGCATCTATATTCTCAGTGCAGGGGATGAAATGGGCCAACTTTGTCCTTCTGCAGATGACAACAAGGATAGAGTCAAATCCATGGGATGGGGGCAGTTTCACAATGAAGTCCATGGATATTGATGACCAAGGGCTGATGGCAATTGGGAGGGGCTCCAGAAGTCCATAGGGCTTGTGTCTGCTGGATTTGTTTCTTTGACAGGTTTCACAGCTGCTGACATAGTTCTTGATGTACTTCCTCATGCCTGGCCAGTAGAAGTCTCTGGAAACAAGCTCATATGTCTTGTGCTCTCCTGGGTGTCCAGCTGTTGCTGCATCATGCCTTGTCTTGAGTATCTCAAGTTTTTCCTCTTCTTGGCTGATTTGAATCTTGTGAGGCTTGGGGTCCTTGGAAATAGCATAGGCCCACACACTGTCAGGAAGCAGTGAAAGGTGTGTCTTGGATGGTGGGGTGAAACCATCTCCCCCTTCAGGTGCAAGGTCTGTCCTTCTGTGCTCATCAGCAGTGGGGCTTGAATTGTTGACTGGGAACTGTGATTCTTGAATCTTTGACTGAGGGTTCTGTTCTTGGCAAAGACTGTGAGCTGTGGAGCTTGAATCTTGAATTTGGACTGTGAACTGTGGTACTTGAATCTTTGACTGTGGGTTCTGTGAACTACAGACTTGGCCATGACTGTGAGCTCTATGAGCTGTCCTGGAATCTTGACTATGAACTGTGAACTGTGGAACTTGAGTCTTGGCTGGCTGTGAATCTTGAATCAAGGGCTTGAGAGCATGAGACTTGGGGGCTTGACTTGAGTTTTGGGTGACTGTTCCGATTGGTGGAGGTTGGACTTGACCAGTGACCCAATCAATGGCAGGGTTCTGGGTTTGCAGCCATGGTAATCCCAGGATGACAGAGAATGTGGGTGAGCCAAGATCCAATACTTCCAGATTGACCATGGATGGTGGAAAGTCTTGGATGTGGAGGTTTAGCTTGGTTTCATGGCTGATTTCCTTGAACAGAGCATGATTGGCAAAGTGGACCTTGAGGGGTGTGGATTTCTTGATCGTAGGAATGGCACAAGACTTGGCAAGGGTGGCATCAATGATGTTGCAGGATGATCCAGAGTCTATAAGGGCCTTGGTTGTGATGGTTGACTTGGGTGAGAGTTGAATCTTGACATCCATGGTGAGTTGGTGGGGCTTGGAATCTGAGGTGTTTGTGGTGCTGGTGGTGGTGATGAAACAGGGGCAGCTTGGAGGAGGGTCCAGGGAATTGCCCCTCAGTGAGCCTGGACCTGGGAGTTTGGGTGCTTCTTCCTTGGGCAGTCCTTGACAGCATGCTCCTTGGAGCCACAGTAAAAACACAGTCCCTGCTGGGCCCTCCTTGCTTTCTCCTCTTGGCTCAGAGGACCCTTAGGAAGTGTCTCAACTGCATCCACTTGCATGGGTTCAGGAACTGTAAGAGCTTGAGGAACTGGGGTAGGTCTTGATGTAGTTCCTACTTGTCTTTGCTTCAGCCTCTTGGAGTAGAGTCTGTTGTCAATCTTGATGGCAAGGAGAATGTACTCTTCCAAGGTCTCAGGGATGTGCAGAGACTGGGAGAGCATGTCTTGGATAGACTCATGGAGACCATCATGGTACAGCTCCATCAGAGCTGCATCATTGTATCCAGAGTCTCTGGCTAGTTGCTTGAATTGGTTGGTGTAGGCCACACAAGATTGCTTTCCTTGCTTGATATGCTTGAGCTTGGATCTTGCTGTCCAAGATGCGTAGGGGTCACCAAAGGTAGCCTCCAGCCCCTCCCAGAGCTCTTGCAGGGTGGTGGGTGTGCTTGGGAGAGATCTGTACCATGATTGAGCTTGACCAGACAGGAGGGTGCTTGTGAAAAGAACCTTGACTTGCTCACTGGGAAATCTTGAAGGTTGGAGAAGGATGACATTCTCCACAGTGGCCATGAAGTTCCTAAGGTCTTTGGCCAGCCCAGTGAACTTGTCAGGGCTGGGAACCTTGGGCTCTCTTGCTTGGTTGGCTTGAGGCAGGGGAAGAGCTTGATGTTCTTGTTGGTGAAGTTGTTGTTGAAGCTGGTGCTGCTGGTGAAGGACTTGTTCTTGAAGTTGGTGTGTCTGTCTTGAAAGGGCTTGTAATTGGTCCATCAAGGCTTGGAAGGCAGTTGCATCAGGGAAGGTGTTGTTTGGGTCAGACATGATGGCAGAGAGTAGTAGGAGAGGGTGAAGTGAATTATGATGTCAGGAACAGGGCAGGACAGGACAAGGCAGACAAGGAACTGAGAGGAGTGATGATTGTATTGGAAACAATAATTCACTTGAGGGATGGGACAGGTCCCCCATCCCCCTTTTATACCTTTTGAGAGTGTTCCTTGTCAAGACTCCAAGAAAGTTCCAGAAAGAGCAATTAGTAATACAATGATACCAATGATACCAATGACAACAAGACAAGTCAGGAAAGCAAAGAAGGTTCCAGAAGGTTCCACAAGGTTCCATGAAGGAATGTTCTAAAAGGTTCCAGAAGGTTCCAGAAGGTTCCATGAAGGAATGTTCTAGAAGGTTCCAGAGGTTTCCAGAGGGTGATTCATAACAGGTGCAGTCAGTCTGTACAGTCCCATGGAGATATAGACGTCAGTTTGCATGAGAGGAGCAATGCTTGCTGGAAACTCTGTTGATGCCTTGAAGGGTTGTTATGCACAGTGAGGGACAAATGAAATCAACGCTTCTTCAGGGTCCATAAGACTGGAAGAGTCAGACTTCGATGTCTCTTCTTGAAACCTTGCCTTTCCTTTTGACTTCCAATGCCGCCAGCTGCTGGTAGCAGGAGCAATCGCAGAAGTGGCGATGGGTCTCGCCCAATCGTGATTGCAGCATCATCACTCCCGCCACCTGCAATCTCCCCTGCGAAGATCGCAAACAGCAGCGCTCAGCCCCCAGAGAGCAGGATGGACACTAGCATGCTGAAGATCTCCCACCACTGCTGATGCCATTCAACATCGCTTCGCTGATTGCCACTGCTGCAATTGCACCATCATTTCCTCCCCTACCATCGCCACCAAATAGCAGCACAGGATGCCACCACGCTGCAGATTTTCCACCACCACTGAAGCCATCCAACAGCGCATCACCAATCACAATGCTACAGGGTTCAGAAGCAAACTCACACGCATATCAGACCATACAGAAAGTTCCTCAAGTTTATGAGTGCAGCTCTGCATCAGCTGGATGAAAGACGCTATGGAGCTCATTGTTCTCACTTTCTGCTGCTTGCGCTGTTTTTTCTAAATCCTCCCTGACTGAAGCCAAAGCTGCAAATTCACAGTCGTCAAATTCATCATTGTACCATTCTTTAAGGTTATCATAGTGCTGGGCGAACCTATGCCTTTTCGCAGGGAGTTGTTGATTTGCGACTTGATTTTCTGCAACTGACTCTGAAGCGTCGTCTTTCTTGGCAATAGGCTGATTGCTGGGTTGTTTTGGAACTTGTTTTTCTGCAGCTTGGTCAGAAGCGTCGCCTTTTTTCGTGTCAATTGGAGGATTGCTGGGCTGATTTGGAACTGCTGCTGGTGTGGCTTGCGGCTCTCCAGATCCTTTTGTTGAAGCAGTCTGCTGACAATACACAGGCGGAGGAAGCTTGAATGTCTGTGCCACTTTCCAGGCAGCTTCTGCTGCTGCCGCAGCAGCTCGGTTGGGCTGAGCCTCAGCAGTTGCGTCCAATGAAGCAGATGGAGTTGAGGGTTCAGAGTCCAGTGAACTAGAAGCACCACCAGTTGAGCCGCCAGTGGAACTGAAAAGGTGCGTTTGCCATTGATGAGCCAGCCAGTGCAGAATCAGCAGATGGGGCAGCAGTGCTATCATCAGCCTTCCTAGAATCAGCCTTGGTAGGACCAGGAGAGTTTTCCAACTACATTAGCATATTTAAGCTTCTTCAGTAAAAACAATCACTCACCCAGAAAAGGTGCTGCAGCAGCAGGGCTTCCACATTTGAAATAAGTTGGAGAAGGGACAGATTTTTTCCTTCTTTAGACAGTATTCTGATAAGATGGCCGTCTTTCAATTTTGCCCCAAAAGATGTCAGAATAGCAGAAAGCAGTGGCTGGCCAGGAAAATCTCCAATTGACTTTTGTGACAGATCAGAATCTATCAACCGTGAGGAATGTGTTATGAAAGACATTACTCCTGCATTCCAAATCAGTGCGCAAAAACTATGCAAGAAGGCAACCTTACCCCAAAAACGCAAAGAGCTGTTCCTCTTCCAATGGCTTCTCACCGTCCTTAGCTGGAGTATTGAAAAGGACATCATCCCCATCCTGACACAGTGTTCTCTGCGGCAACCAGTCAGACACAGATTTTGCATATGCCCTATTTTTGATTTGAGAAGCAAGAATCCACAGCTTTGCTGCCCTGAAAGCCGATTGCCTGTATTTCCAAGAGAGTGTATGTCCTGGCAATCAATCAGATGCAATAACTTGAAGCTTCAGAAACCTACATTTCCAACACAAGAGAGGATCAGTTGGATGGAGAAGATGCTTTATCAATCACGTCGATGACCAAAAAAGCAGCTGAGATTCCATCAAATGAAGCTGAGCTGGAAGACGATGAGGAATCTTGTTGGGAGAGCTTCTTTCCTGGGCCTGGATGTCGCTTGGCAGTCCTTCACCCTAAAGAGTCAGACCCACATACTTATGACATTGCTTCAGCGCGCCTCCTTGAATTGATTAGTGACAATTCTGGCGCACATCTTTTGGTGAGGTGAGACGAAACGACCTGGATGATCAACTCAGATATTCTCACTGAGTTTTCTTGTGTGAACAGTGTACTCTGGGTGAGTGAGTGGAAGGAGTGAATGAAGTGGAGATGTGTGTTTGTGGGTGGTCCTTCTCCCCAACTTGGAGAGAACGAGAAAAAAATACTCTGTTATGAATTATTGACACATGATGATAATATACACACTGTAATAGTTGCTAGGCAAGCATGACCAGCACAGGGTAAAAACCTCTCCTATATTATCTGCTTGAGCAGAGGAGGAGGAAAACTGTTGACACCAGGTTTCCATTCCACTTAATACTCAGAGTATTAGTCATCAGTGCAAGCCAGTGCCCAGGTCTGCATTGGCGGTGGCTCGCTCTCCCATGGGCATTGTGAGAACGATAACTAACAGTCACAATAGGTTCGGGTCCGTCTTGTGCCTCTTGCTGCTAACCAGTCAGTTCCGCCTAACATCTTATATATGCAACAATTCATCTGAGATGCAGGAGCAAGGCTTTGTTGTTATCAATTCTATGTGTTCCCAAGATTTTTTTCGCATATTGTTCAGAAGAACTTTCCATTATGTGGAGGAAAAACCACTTCCGATTAGCTGCTTGAAGTGCTCATTCTAAGGTCGTTCGAGTGATGTGCTCAGGAAAAAAAATTAGAAACAGTTGTTATTGACATGAGGCTTGTGCAAGGTGCGATTGGACGAGTCAAAACTGGTGGTGGCAGGTCTTGGGCAGCGGTGAAAAAGCCAAGAAACATTGTTGTTCATAGTGAATGAAGCATCTTTCCATCAGAGCAAAGAATAAAGTTGATTGTCTCCTTCTTCTATATCCACCTCTGATCATCTTGAGGTGGGTGCCCCAGCTCCCATTCTTGGAAAATGGGAGCTCCCGCTACCATTTTTCCTTGTCTCTTGTTTCAATCCCCAACACCTTTGGCAAAAACTGGTTTCCCCCAGCTCCCATTCTTGAAAAATGGGAGCTCACACCACCATTTTTCTTGCCTCTGGTTTTGATTCCCACTCCCTCCAGAAAATGTCTGGTTTGGTAGCTACAGATCGGTTTCTGATGCAAAATGACCAGCCATGGCCCACAGTGGCGGCCACCCGCTCGCTGACATAGGACGAAAGGGAGTGCGAAGCTGGCAAGGACGAGACAAACGAGGACGAGCTGGGGTGCGGTGCAATAGGACAGCGCCCAAAGTGGTATGTACCTGGAGCCTGCAGAAAGAGAGCCGAACAGTCAGACCAACAGGCCACAAAACAATCCGAGGAGAGCCGATAGTCATCGTGTGGGTCCTCACAGGAAATACAGTCTGCCTCAACATTCGTCACACCTGGGACATGATGGAACGGAGAGACACGTGGTGTTGATGGGCAAGCCGCCAAATGCGTGCCAGAGCTGTGTTAATCAACGGCAAACGAGAGGAGCCCTTCACCAGGGCATGATAGAGCCTCACACAACCCACATCCAGCACCAGAGGAAGTGAGCCTCACCGTTCCGTCCGTAACAGAGTTGACATTGGCGTTCTGGCCCAGTGGCGTGCCGAGGAACGTAGACGAGGCCGAACTGCCGGTGTCAGAGACCGCGTACAATGTCTGGGAAACTGTGTCCGCCGACGCCGCCAGCTCTTGTTCGATCGCTGCACGTTCCGTCTGGAGCGCGGCGACCTGAGCGCGCAGGGCTGCCAGCTGCGCCAGTAAAACAGCTGGATCGACCGCACCGTCGTTTGCCGCCGTGTTCACATGGGGAGGCGGAGGAGGAGGCGCTGGCGGCGATGATGAAGTCGAAGAAGCCGTCGCCGTTCGGAGCAGGACGCACCCACTTGAGGAGGGCCGCCAAGGCGGCCGCCCGACACACCACATTCGTTTGCGTTACCTGCAGGGCGAACCCACCCAGGCTGCCAGCGAAGGTCGCCGCCAGCATCGCACACCCGCAGGCATGGAGGTGCACGCCGTTCACGAGAACGTTGTTGACGTCGAGGGCGGGTGCCACGGCGGCCACGGCGGCCATCGTACCGTAAAGACAAGGGAGAACGAGGCGAGCAGTGCGAACCTGAGATCTTTTTTCTTCTCCTTATTTTCCCAATTTTTGCACTCCGATATGTCCTCTCTCCGACGCAGCGATGTCATCGGTCTGACAAGTCAACGTGCAAAATGGCGGATTGTATCGCGAGGGCACATTGCGACAGCGCACTCGGATACATACCTGTATTTGAATGTTTGAAACCCACAACACGAAGAAAAGCCCATCCCCAAGCCCCAGTTTCTATTGTGGTTGTGAAGAATAATAATCGCGAGCCACATGGACAGTGCGCTTCGGACGAGCAGTAAGGGACAGCCTCATCCGAATTTGGTGAGCAGCACAGCCTCAGGGAAAGAAGAGACAGACAGACAGAGAGACAGACAGACAGACAGACAGACAGACAGACAGACAGACAGACAAAGAAACGGATCGGATCGACTGAGCAGCACGTGCACCGCTTGTGCGCAATAAATAAAAGTCACTCACAGTTCGAACGTCGATCCCGTCCAAGACGCTTCTTCTCGCTCGCTCCGTCGCAAATCACGAGAAACCAATGCTCCACAATCACAATCGCCGCAACGCCGATGCCACCGGCCCGCCTAAAGTCTCCGTCGTCGCCACCCTCGGCAACCCCGACTCGGCCTCCGCCTCCTCCCGCGTCTTCGCCGCCCACCCCATCCTCCGCCGATCCCTCGATACCCTCCTCGCCCAAGGCGCGCCTGACTACCCCGTTCTCCCCATCTTCCAACAAACTCGCACCGGCGGGTTCGTCGACGATGCCAGGCACCCACCGCTCTCCTTCCAGCGCGGTGATGCGCGCATGCTGAGCAACAACCTTGAGCCGGGACCCGTCGTCCCCGACTTTCGCGTGCTCCCGCCAAAGATCGCGCCGGACCCCTCGAGCTTCGTCGTCCGCCTACCCGGTGACATCGAGATCGCGCTGCACAGGTCCGTCGAGGCCTATCACGACCTCCAACCAGCGCCGTCATCGCCTTTCGTTCACGGCTTCAACGGCTTGCCGGGGCTCGGGCCGTGGTCCATCGCCGGGGTGATTCGCATCACCAACAACAAAGCCACCGCACTTCAGCACCTCAGCGTGTCGCTCGACTTGAGCGCTAACATGGCGAGCAAGAACCTCGTAAAGGCAGCTTTTGAGAACGTCTCAGGCGTAGATTTCGGAACGCCCCTCGCACCGACTGTCGCCAAACATCTGCTGAGATGGCGAATGGTTCAGCCCAGCCTCCACAGGTTTCAGATCCAAAAGCTGGTTAGTTTTCCTTCTCTTAGTGTTAATTTAAAAGCTACATTGAGTTCTCGACCGCGAACAGGGTCCGCGAGAATCCTTCTACGCCTCGTTCCGATACGTTTTCACACAAGTGTATCCTCCGTCTGTTGACCTCATAGCTTTGAACCTGAACGAATCCGCGACCAACACGCACTACAGGCTCACGGTGGAAGTCGTTGTTCCGAGGAAAGGACTATTTGGTGACGACGGCATTGTCTCCCTCACCAAAGACATCTCCGTCTTCATGTATTCGAAGCCGCAAATCGCCGACGTCCTCCAGAGCGCACTGAGAAAGCGTGTTGAAACGATGCAGGCGAGAGCTCCTGAGTTCCCGTGGAAACTGTCGCTTGCGCACAGTCACCTGGCCCCGTCCGACACCGCCTTTCTCGACATCACAGTCGGCGCGCTGCTCGGGACGTCAACCCTTCCAGAAATCACTGCCGTCACCGTCGAGATTGTTGAAGTCATCGGGTACCTCCGCGGAGAGTCCAAATTCGACAAGAGCAAAAAGGTTCACACTCACGCGACGCAAAAGGTCTGTGAGCGGTACAAATTTGCACCACCGACTTCCAACCCCTCGGCATCGTCAAACACCTTGCTTCCGCTGTCGTGGACCCGTGACGACTCCCCGCAACTGCCCGACACCACAGCGTCCCAGACCGCCTTGCTTCGCTTCGCGACTCCGCCGCTTGTCGTCGACCGACGCGACGCGGTCCCCT
This sequence comes from Zopfochytrium polystomum, assembly GCA_025765615.1. Taxonomy (NCBI): domain Eukaryota; kingdom Fungi; phylum Chytridiomycota; class Chytridiomycetes; order Chytridiales; family Chytridiaceae; genus Zopfochytrium; species Zopfochytrium polystomum. Next base: position 63,573 of record JAIVFJ010000188.1, on the reverse strand, counting down.
CCCCGCTCTCGGCAAAGCAGGATCCGCAGTACCCCGCGTCGTGCATGAACCCGGACGGGCGGTGGCACGACGCGGTCATTGCACACGATCTGCGCGTCGTCCTGCACGTTTTGGATGAGAAGCGGCGCGCCGTGGAGGTCGAGGGTGTCATGGCGGTTTCGGTGATTGGCGTACGGAGGGAGGAGGTTGTGCGGCTAGTGGACGCGTACCCGGGGCTGTTGGAGGACATACCGATGAGTGACGCGACCGAGGATCTGCCCACTGAGTTTTAGTAAGAAGGTTTCTGGCTTGTTTGTTGTTTTTCGGCCATTTCGCTCGAGAATATTAGTTGTGTGAGCCACCAAGAAGGCCCTTTTTTGGAGGTTTCTGCTCAGTTTCCGCCGCCCTTCGCAGTTTTCGCCGCCCCACGCCTCACGCTTCCGACAAATGAACAATGACAAACAGATAGCAGCATATGAAGCATTAGTCCACGGAGAGGAGGCAGCATGGTCGGGCGCCGGTGGCTCGACAGTAGCGCAGGAGGAGGTCAACGAGGTCGGTGCTGCCGATGCGGGAGGCGGGTCGAAATCTAATCTGTGAAGTCCACGGTAGGTCTCGGTTTGGTGGGAGAGGGGTAGGCGAAAGAGGTTGGCGAGACCGAAGGCGGCCCTAGCCGCTTTTAAGACGACGAACGAGCTTCGATGGAGGGCTGTGATTGTTGGCGGGTGTCGAGGGTTTTGTTACGCCGGTTTCGGTGATTGGCCCGCGCTGGTGGACGATTCCCTGGCTTCTGGAAGAGACGTTCCGATCAACGAGTAAGGAGGCTTAGTTTCGAGTGCCGGTCTGTCTCTTTGTCTCTCCAGCATGGCGCAGTTTCCCAGCTCGCATACTTCTTCTTGGCACATGAACACCAACAACAGCACCACCGGCAAGGGCGGCCGCGGCGATCACAGCGGAGGTGGCTCACTCGAGGGCCTCATCAGGAGCGGTCGTCGCCTCGCCGAAGCATTCCTTGCCTCATTCAGCCCTCCCGCACCGTCCTCGGCGGCATCAGTCTCGTTAATCGACGGGCTGTACGAGAAGTCCCTCCCGAGGACGCCACCCCTCGCGTCCCCCGTGGGCCCACTTGTGGACCAGGGCCACCGCGAAAGCGTCAACTCAATCGTGCGTGCCGCGTGCCTGGCGACCGTCACACCTCCGGAAAGGCATCCTGAGAACATCTTTTGCGGAATGGGGTGCGCTTTCATAGCCGTCGTTAGCCCGTCTGTTGGTTCACGCTGGCTTTACCAGGCAAATAATGCAGTCAGCGACTACTTGAAGGGTGATTGATTTCGATTGGGTTCTTTATTTGGGGTTTACCTCTTTTTTTTTCCCCATCCGATAACCCAATCAACTACCAAACCAACCCTCCTCCTTCACAAGATTTATCGGCGCAGCACACATTCTTCGAAATCTCAGACCAACCCACCCTCACACAACGCGGCGGTCCAATATCACCCATTTTTTTTGAAGGCCCCGTCGTTATGGTGAAACAGCAAGCAGGTTCCAGTGCCCAGAGCCGCGTTCCTGGCCGCCTTTTTGGAGATGTGTGGTGGGAGACTCCGTCGCCACAGCAGCCTCGCACCCAATATTGGATCCATTCGCTCGTTTTTCATCGACTCCGCTGATCCAAACTTTGCCTCGCACAAGCGATTTCTTCCCGATATTGCGAGGAATTTTAGCAGCTACACCTCCAGGCCGATTTCGCGTGTTCAGAGCGACGTCGAGCATGGTCTTAACGCAAAATACGCGGCGGCGACCAAATCGCTGGGTCCAGCCGCAACAAATCAAGACCGAAGCTTTTTCAGTCTTCTCAAAAGCTTTGGCGCCACCGCCCTTATGACGGATTTTGTCAAGCAGTTGGAACTGGACGACCATAATGACGCCTGGTACGACAAGATCGCCAGGCTATTTCACGGCGATGCCGTTGTCCAGATCAATGGAATCACCAAACTCTGTCCATCTGGTGAATATCGCGGCGAAAATGGAGTCAAAGAGTTTGCCCAAGGTGAATACAAACTACCTTCCACACTAAAAACTCAACCCTTTTCAGTGCTGGATTCTCTTCGAATGAAAATCAAGTTCAAAATTCTTAATGAGGCGGATTTCGCATTCTCAACCGATCTTGCCCGTTTCAACACGGATTTGACTAGATCTGTGCCTCATCTGGAAGTCGGCCTGATTGGGTCGATCCACGGCTCCTTTGAAATCGGTGATCTAAAGAAGCATTCTTACAAATTGACTAAACTGGTGTTCGAACTCCATCCTTTGAGCCGCCTTCAACAACGGGCCTTGGACGATTACTTCGAGGAGTTTGCAAATGACTTTAGAGATTATGTGGACGGTACAAAAATTCTGGATCTCAGAGAACTTATGACCGGCGCTCCAAGCGACGCCCCAGCGATCTCGCAACTGGAAACCAGCTCATCTGGCATGACGACCTTGGGTGTTAGGCTTTCCTTCTTCCACACGTTCATCAAAAAATGTGGAACTAGAGCAGCTTTTCGTGGGCTCACAACAGCAGATGTGAATGCGAAAATTGTGCAGCCTGCTACTCTCTACGCCAAGGCCAGTCTTGTAGATTGCATGATTGCTCTGGGCGACACTAGCGCCATTGGACCAGCTGATTGGTTTGTGAGCCATGCTTGGATGTATTCCTTTCTGGACGTTGTCGATTCCCTTGACCGCTTCTTTGAGAATGCAGACGAGAACACCGATGGCGAGAGCTCTGATCCGTACCTCTGGTTCGACTTGTTCACCAATTCCCAGCACGATACTGCCGCAAAGCCTTTCGAGTTCTGGGAAACCACTTTCATGTCGGCGGTGAAGAAGATTGGCAGAGTGTTGATGGTCCTGCAGCCCCACAGCGCACCGATACCCTTTGCCCGCTCGTGGTAAGCAGCTTTAGTCCTGTCCAATCAAAGTCGATAACAAAATTTTCCCCAGGTGCGTCTTCGAGATGTTTTCGTGCCTCAAAACCGGCAGTTTGTTTGACGTTACGATGACTGCGTACCAGTCGAGCTTGTTTTCCGAAATGGTTGCCAACACGTCCACCATGTGCAAGATATTGGACTTGATCGACACGGCAAACTCCCAGTCCACTAATCCTGCAGACAGGGCCATGATCTTCCAGTCCGTGACGAACGGCGGCCTAACGCTGCCGCAGATTGACGAGATGGTCAAAGGCGCTTTCTGCGAGTGGATGATCCGCGAATGCAAGCGGCGGCTAGCCTTGTCCGCCCTCCCCAGCGACCGGGCGATGTACAGGGCCGCCATCGCGGTGCTCCTCGAGCTGCGACGCGACGCCTCCAGCCTCGACGAAGCCGAAGAGCTCCGCCTCTGCAGCCGCATGGCGCGTCCCGACAGTTCGCGCAACACCGAGCTCTGGCTCACGATCGGTCCCGACGGCCGCGCGGAGCTGCCCGACGAAACGTCCGAGGCGGCGTTCTCGCACTACATCCGGCTCTACAAGTTTTGCGACCAGATGCAGCATTTCTACCGGCGCTGCGGACGCTTCGAGCGAGCGATACCGTTTGCGCGTGCCGCGGCGTACACCGATCTCGCGCAGGACGCGCTCTCGCCGCGAGCGCTGTGGCAGTTCTGCCTCCTTGCGTTTTTCCTCGACCGCTGCGGGCAGCCGGCTTCCGCGTCGTACTGGTTCGATCTGGTCGCGTACATTGTCAAAGTGGCTTCTTTGCGGCAATTTGATGACGTCAAGCGCCTCGGGAACGTCGGATTGGGCATCGCCGCCATCCTTGAGCCTGACGTCGAGCTCACCGACGGCGTGGTCACTGCTGGGAATACTGGTGACTCGCTCGATAGCTCGCTTCGAACACCTCTTTTGATTGCGCCAGACAGACTTCCTCTCGGGACGGTGGCGTCGCAAGGTACTACAGCGAGAATGCAGCTGGCGCTGCTTTGTCTTGAGACGGCTATCCTGGAGCCCAATGGCCTGACGTTGTACGGTGTGCCACTTCAGTCTGCAGCCGCTGTGGCGGTGCCTGCGCTCCAAAAATTTGCAGGAGCCTCCGTTCCTGAGGCGGTGATTGCGCAGTTTAAGGTGTAGGGAAAGTGGAGGTGTGGGGAGGCTGTGAAGCCCGTCCCAAACTTTTTGTTGCGGTGGGGGCTGGCCTGATGTGCCGGTGATTGAAAGAGATACTTTTGAACTTTCTGTGATTTCCAATCGCGGAAGCCGCCACAACAACCTGCCGCTTCTCGTCCAAAACGTGCAGAATGGAGAGGAGGTCGTGTGCTGTGAGCGGCAAATGGCTCAAGTGCTCAAATGGTTGGGTGTTTCACAGGGCAAAGTCTATTTTCCTCCAATCGACTTTTCCAGCAAGTTTTCAGCAGCTCCCCCTTTCTCGCGGTATGAACCATATCTCGAACCCGTTGCTGCTTTGCTGCACTCGTGTGACCTTTCCTTTGAGCCCAGAGAGATCCGTATGGGCATCCGTGAACGCTATCGGGAGCCCACACTCTTTCCACCAGAGCCGTATCTCTTCTGACTGCGCCAGCTCCATGGAAAGTGACGAGTACTTCAACTCGAGCCCGCTCTCAAGCCACCATTGCAGCAGCTCAAGATTGCCGAACATGCTGGCGCGATCCATGGCATCGCAAGAGTACTTGAGCTCAAAACTGCTGTCTTTCCACCACTGCAGAACCGCCAGATGAGTCGTCCTGTTGATCGCCGCGGCCGAGTACTTGAGCTCCAGCCCCGACGCTTTCCACCACTGCAGCACTTCGACGAAGCCTCGCTCGCTCGCCTTGTCCACCGCCATCTCAGAGCACTTGACCGGCAGCCCCGACGACCTCCAAAAATCCAGGATCGAAAGACGTCCCTCGCCGCTGGCCGCATCCATCGCCGCGCACTCATCCTCGGGTGCAAACACAATCTCCAGGCCGCTGTCCCTCCACCACTCCAAGGCCGCGATCTGGCCGTTCTCGCTCGCGCGCAGTATAGCTTTCCCGTCATACCGCAGCTCCAGACCGCTGTCCTTCCACCACTGCAGCACCGCGACCCGCCCCTTTGCGCTCGCCGTCTCCATCGCGGACGACGAGTACTTTAAGTCGCGCAGGCCCGATCGGGACCTCCACCATTCGAGCACGTTGATGCGTCCCGCGTCGCTCGCGGCGTCCATCGGATCGCCATCTTCGAGTTCGAACCCGTTGTCGCGCCACCAGTCCAGAACGTACGTGTGCCCGCCGCGGGAGGCGACGTACACGCACGTAGAGTAGAACGCAGAGCGCGGGTACTCGGCGACGTCCAGGCACCAGCGGAGTATGTCAACATGGCCGCCCTCGCAGGCGGCGTGCACGATGCTGGTCGGATCGAGGTTGCAAAGCGGCATGCCCGATGCGTCCCACCACTGCACCACGGGGAGTCGGCCGCGGCGGGCGGCGTCGGTGATCACGTTAGCGTTGACGTAGCGCGGGCGGGCGCCGGTGGCTCGGCAGTAGCGGAGGAGGAGGTCCAGGAGCTCGGTGCTGCCGACGCGGGTTGCGGCGTCGAACTCGAATCTGCGCAGGCCGCGGTAGGTCTCGGCTTGGAGGAGGGGCAGGCGGAAGAGGGTGGCGAGGTAGAAAGCGGCTCTTGCAGCTTTCGAGGCGACGAGCGAGCGGCAGATGGCGTGGACGGCGTCGGGGGGCAGAAGCGTAACGCCGTGGAGATCGCTTGTGGGAGGAGGAGGAGGAGGAGCAGTAGCGTGACTGCTGCTGCGCCTCATCATGGTCATGATCTCCATTCAACTGCCGTCCCACTTGTTGTGTTTTTGTGTTGAATTTTTCGGCTCATCAAAAGTTTGATTTCGGACGGAAAACGCCTCCCCTTTTTGGGGTGTGGTGTCTTTCTTTTGTTCCGCGGACGCACGCACGCACAAAATTGGCAATCATATTTCAGCGTGCCTCTTCGGAAGGGGCAGGCAAGTTTCGGGTTTGAAACTGGACCTGGGTTGCGTGTGTAAAATACCAGTGATAAGAAATTTGGAGGAGGAAACAACAGAAGAAATTCTCGTCGCTGCAATCTTACAACGTGGGGGTGGTAGCCATGGGTAGGGGCATCACCAGGTCTCCCAAAGGAAGATGACGGCAGGAGAGACCGCCCCCGCAAACTCGTCCCTCGGCACCCCCAACTCACCGAAAAACCGTCTTGACATGAAACCGCCTTGACATCCTGTCCTGTCGTCCAAAACGGACAAAACGGAGGCTGACAGCAAAGGACGACGGCTTTATTGCAGCTTGATCCTCACTGTTCAACCCCCGGCAGAAGCAGTTCACCTAAAATACGGTTGGAAGTTCCTCGTCTCCGTCATTGATCGGCACGTCATCCAACAACCCCGGATACGCGTCCACCAGCCGGACAAGCTCCTCTCTCGGCACGCCAATCACCGATACGGCCACAACACTCTCGACCTCCACGACGCGACGCTTCTCGTTCAAAACGTGCAGGACAACGCGCAGGTCGTGCGCGATGACTGCGTCGTGCCACCGTCCGTCCGGATTCATGCACGAAGCCGGGTACTGCGGGTCTTGCTTTGCGGCGGGCGACGCGCGGACGGCGTCGCGTAGGGTAGTTGCCAGAGGCGGGGTGAAGAAGCGCAGCGTGGCGGACTGCGAGGCGAGGGTGTCCGGCAGCTGCGGGGTGTCGTCGCGGGTCCACGACAGCAGAAGCGGGGCGCTCGCCGGAGCGGCCGAGGAAGCGGGAGACGTCGACACGGCAAACTTGTATCGCTCGCAGACCTTTTGGGTCGCGTGCGTGCGGACCTGCTTGCTCGCGTCGAACTTGGACTCTCCACGGAGGTACCCAATGACTTCGACGATCTCGACGGTGACGACGGCGATCTCTGGGAACGCCGACGTTCCCGGGAGAGCGCCGACTGTAATGTCCAAGAAGGTGGTCTCGGACGGGGCCAGGACACTGTGCACGAGCGACAGCTTCCACGGAAACTCCATCTTTCGCGCGTGCAGCGTTTCGACCCTTCTGGTGGCGGCCTGGAGGACCTCGGCGATTTGCTGCTTCGAGTACAGGTGAACCGGGATGTCTTTGGTGAGGGAGAGGACCTTGCTTTCCTTGAAGAAACCTTTTTTCGGAACAATGACAGTGACCATCATCTTGTAGTAGGTATTTGTGGCGGATTCGTTCAGATTCAAAGCTATGAGGTCGACAGATGGAGGATAGACTTGAGTTAACTGGTACCGGAATGATGCATAGAATGACTCCCGTGGTCCCTTTTCGACGGTTGCGGACTTTGATTAGATCATAAAGGAGTAGAATAGAGATACTCACCAGCCTTTCGATCTGAATCTCGTGGGGCTTGACCTCAAACAGGCGCCATCTCTGAAGACGCTTTGTGACCAGACCAGTGCTTACGTCAGTGAAATTTTCCAGCTCAGCCTTGACCAAGTGCTTGCAGGCCATGTTCGCCGTAAAGTCCAGTGTCACCTTGATCCGCTCGAGCACTGTGTCTTTGTTGTTTGTGAGGCGGAGCACCCCGGCAATGGACCACGGCCCGAGCCCCGGCAAGCCGTTGAAGCCGTGGACAAAAGGCGATGTCGACGCCGGTGAGAGGTCGTGGTAGGACTCGAGGGACCTGTGGAGCGCGATCTCGAGGTCGCCGGAGAGGCGAACGACAAAGCTAGAGTAGTCCGGCGCGAGCTTGGGCGGCAGCACGACGACTTCGGGCACGACGGGTCCCGGCTCGAGGTTGTTGCTCAGCATGCGCGCGTCGCCACCCCGCTGGAACGAGAGAAGCGGGTTCCTGGCGCCGTCGACGAAGCCGCCGGTGCGTGTGTGCTGGAAGACCGGGAGCACGGGGTAGTCGGGGGCGCCTTGGGTGAAGAGGGTATCGAGGGATCGGCGGAGGATCGGGTGGGCGGCGAAGACGCGGGAGGAGGCTGTGGCCGAGTCGGGGTCGCCGATGGTGGCGACGACCGAGACTTTGGGCCTTGTGGTTGAGGAGGCGGCGGTGCCGGAGGCGGCGGCGTCGTTGCTGCCCATTCGGTTCCTGCGGGTGTGAAAAAAGGATTCCAACCCAGTCACTGGGCCTGTGATTTGTTTGATGATTTTTTTTATTTTTGTTTTTTTCTTTTTTTCTGTTGCTCTAATTTGTCCAAAAAAGGCACTCCCGCCAGGGGATGTCTGTTGTCCGTCTGTTGACTGACTGGGCTTTCCGCTTGGCACTACTGCCACTCAAATGGGAGATTCTCGGGAAACTTGGGCTTTCCCGGTTGTGGGGTTCCAACATTCAAATATTTACCAAATTACTGTCTGCATCCACCTATTTCAAGTCTGCTCCCTTGCACAGAGCCTGCGGCAGCAGAAATTACGAGATGGTCAAACTTCTGGTCCAGCGGGGTGCTGACGTTAACTGTCGGACGAAAAGTACTCCCCCTCTCTATGCTGCTTGCTCGCGTGGTCATGTGGACGTCGTCAGGGTTAGGGCTAACGCAAGGTGTTTGCACAATCAGACGCCAATGAATTATGCCAACACGCGCCAAAACCATGCTATTGTGAAACTCTTATTAGCCTGAAAGACAAGCGTAAGTGTTGTTGGGCAAAATCTAGAAGAGGACGAATAAAACCATGGTAGGCGAACAATACAAACAAGTTTGGGTGATAGTAGTTTGAAGGTCGCCTGCAGGGCGAGCTGCAGCCAGCGCGGCAGCCCCCTTCACTGGAGCAAAACAAGGGCGAAACAATAAACGTCCAACTAAAACAAGGCAGGCGGATCCTCGGTCGCGTCATTCATCGGCGCGTCCTCAAGCAGCCCCGGATATGCGTCAACGAGACGTACAAGCTCCTCCCTCCGCACGCCAATCACCGAAACCGCCATAACACCCTCGATCTCCACGACGCGCCGTTTCTCGTCCAAAACGTGCAGGACAACACGCAGATCGTGCGCAATGACCACGTCGTGCCACCGCCCGTCCGGGTTCATGCAGGACGCGGGGTACTGGGGATCCTGTTTTGCCGAGAGCGGGATGCGGACCGCTTCGCGGCGGTCGGCCACAAGCGGCGGAGTCGTGAAGCGAAGCAAGGCGGTCTGCGAGGCGGCGGTGTCCGGCAGTTGCGGAGAGAGTCGCGGGTCCAAGAAGGTGCAAACTTGTCGCGCTCGCACACCTTTTGGGTTGCGTGCGTGCGAACCCGTTTGCTTCTGTCCATTTTGAGCTCGCCGTGGAGGTACCCGATGACTTCGACAATCTCCACGGTGACGGCGGTGATTTCTGGAAGGGTGGACGTTCCGTGAAGCGCCCCGACTGTGATGTCGATGAAGGCGATGTCGGTGGGGGTCAGGTGGCTGTGCGCAAGCGACAGTCTCCATGGAAACTCTGGAGCCCTCGCATGCATCGTTTCAACACGCTTTCTCAGTGCGCTCTGGAGGACGTCGGCAATTTGCGGTTTCGAATACATATAAACGGGGATGTCTTTCACGAGGGAGACCACGGTGTCGTCGCTGAAGAAGCCTCTATTCGCTCGATTGTCAGAGAAACGCACTGCGTTGCCATCTCCGCGTCACCGAAGTCGACCGCCGAGTGGCTGTCACCTTGGCCAGGTCCAGAATTCATGTCAATCCACAGCTGGGTTTCAAATCAATTGGTGGGCAACGCGCTTTTGCTTCATCGCCAATTTCTACTTCTGCTAATATTATATAAAAGCCTTCTTCTGTCCACCTCGCGACAGACGGATTAAAGTTCGACATTACGAACGGGCGGATTCGAGTCTTTCATCACGTGCGATTTCCGACCTGGTTCAGTGCTTCTTGACAAAAAATCGCGGGGAAGAAGTTTAACCTCGTCCGCTTCCGCCCGGGAGTGCGGGTATTCAAAACCCCCGCCAGACCGCAACCCATGTCACACAAGATATTTTCGGCAAAAATCTGTCCGTTAGACAATTTCTTAAAGAACAGCTCACCACGTTTCCCGAGGTCCGTTGCATTGGAGAACTTTTATCTTTCTTGCTTGCGGAGGGGGTTTAAGGTAGCGCCCGATTAAGCGACTTCGCCGCTGATCGGGCTTCGACCCCCGAAATCGACCCATAATGCTCACAACGCCAACCCTCCTTGCGATCTGCGACTTCCTGATCGAATCCGGCTCGCGGCGATCGCCCGCCTCCCTTCCGTCCTTATCGCCACAGCACGCTCCGCAAGCCCAGACGACACCGACCTGGCACGATCGCTCGACGACGTCAACATCCTGGCTTTCGTCGCCATAGCCTCTCCTGCCCGTCGAAGCAGCCGCCGTCGACCGTGCCAAGCGCCTCGGCCGATCGCCGTCCTCGACTGGTGGCACGGCCGCCGTGGGACGAGGATCCTGTCAACGCCCCGCGCCGTCGACGGCGCAAGCGCAAACGGACACCTCCATGCTCTTCGCTGGTGGCGAAGGCGCTGGGGCGAGCTCGAGCCGTCCAACGATGGCCGCGTGTGCTCGAGTGGTGGCGGGACCAGTGTGAAGTTCGTGGGAATTGGGCTCCCGGGCCAGTGCGCAGTCGTGAGTGTAAAATAATATCGAAGTCGTTCAGTGACTCCATCGTTCTGTGTAATTATATTGAACATTTTGGAGATCGTTGAGAGGGTGTTGCCAGAAGAAATCAACGCTACCCGAATCACATTCATTCCAAACAACTCAATATGAAAGAATATCAATAATGTACTCTTCCTCGCAACAGTTAATTGAAGTGCATACATTTAGGTAAGCTCAGACAATCGTACAACAAGGAACTTGTGAGTTTTGCCGGTCACAGCCACAAAGCCCTGCCCGGCTGTCACCCTCAGCACTGGCATGGACCGCGCGCCGTTCCATTTCCCGCTAATGTTGGCAAGCGCCTTGATAGCGTCTCCCGGCAGTTGACAAGCCCGAGCTCGCACGGCGTTCTCGTCGCCATTTTGTGTGGGCAGCACCGCGGCAATAGCGTCGGCGTACCCAACTTCGGCGACGCGCCGAGCAGGCGTGACCGTCAGGTGCCAAGAGTCTCGTTCGGCGTCCTCCTCGACCGCGTCGACGGGCGGCCGCAGCCTCAGGATGCTTACAAGATCCGACGTCCCCGAGTCCAGCCCGCTTGCGACCCACTCGATGGCCGGCTCGTCGCCGCGGTCGCCGTCGCCACCGACTTTGACGTCGACGTCGCCGCAGCTGCTGTCGTCTGTGGCGGCGTTGGAAGGCTTGGACTTCTTCCTCTCCTTTCTTGGCGGACTGGGTGCTGCCCACGCGCGCGGAACTGTTCGCCAGAGAAGCTTCCTGACAGAATAGATGTCTCGCAGATTCGGGATCTGGACGTCCGCTTGCTCAAACGTTAGCGTTTCTCCGGCGGAAGGGCTGGGATCTGGGGTCGACCTGTTGTCCAAATAACGTTTTTGGTTGTTGGCAAACAATGAAAGAATTTGCCGGTCCTTCCCCGTCCTCGCATCCACTACGGCCACCTCTCCCGTCAACTCCGACAGCATCACCAACAATTCGCCACCCATGTCAGTCCCCGACTTGCTCGCGTAAAAGTCGATCAGGGTGCTCCACGCCGTCTCCAGCACACTTCCGCCGTCCCACCTTATGCGCCACACTGCACAAAGGAAGAATCCACGTTCGTACTCGTAAATGCCTTGGGACACAAACAAGACGAAGTCGCCGTCCGGCAGCTGGAGGTGCGGAGGCTCGATAAAGTCGAAGTCGTCACACCACCCCCTTTAACGAAGAAGGGACCACCGGTAGCTGAAGCAGCACATCATTACGCAGGTTCTCCGATGCAGCCAATGCTGATCCAGCGCCGGGGGCTTCCGCAGTTTTCGGTTCTACCTTGGCCGAAGCGGTCCCAAGAGCCACCCAGCGGAGCCTGGCCGTTTCGCTGACCACGCCACTCTCAAACAACAGCACACCGCCGTCAAGCCCTGTTTTGACGGCAACGACATCCATCGCAAAGCCGTCCTTAGCGTGCGGGATCGTCGCGACAATATCCAACTGTCTGCCGTCGTGCGTAGCCTGGCACACAGCCACCCCGTCTATTTCGACTCGGTACCCGCTGAACGCGACACGCCCGCCGCCGCCGTATGCAGCCCACCACGGGATCAGCGCGCCCCCGCCGGCTAGCTTTGCGATGCGCAATTTGTCGAGCCCGGCTGTTTCGCACTTCAGAACCACGGCTGTCGCGGGGCAGGTAGCGGTTACCGCCGTCTTCGCGGCGCCGACTTCGACAGACTCTGCCCACCACGGTGAATCAGGCATGAAGCGCGCGCCATGGAAGATCCCAGAGCACAGCGACGGCACGCGAACCATGGCGCCGTCAGCGGCGTCGTGGCCGTCGCGGTCGCTGTTATCGGGGTCGTCGGACGGCTGTTCGGGGAGGTGAAGCTCTGCGACGTTGCCGTGCACGTTGTCCAGACGAGCAGGCGGGTGACAGTGCTAGATGCGGGACGGCGGTGCGACGCAGAGGATAACGGAGGGATGTAAGCTGAGAGCGGATCCGTGTCGGGCGATCTGGATGCCTTTGTCCACGCACCCCGATCACCAGCGATACCCTTCGCATACAGCTGCATAGCAGACAGACAGACGGACAGGCAGACAGACACACAGACAGACAGAGGGAGATAGAAATATGTATATACATGTATATATATATATATATATGTATATATATATATATATGGCGCTGAACATGTGGGTGGGAAGGTCCGAAAAGTATGTCAATATCTGAATTGTTGGCATTACGCGGCAGTGGACACACAATCCAACCCTCCCCCCCCCCCACGAAGTTTAAAAAATAAAAAGCAAAAGAAAACAGAAGACACGGGCTGGTTCGGGCGCAGGTGCTCGACCGGCGTGTGCAGCTTATTATGTCAAAAAGAATAGATATAATATGGACATAGGAAAATCAGTCTTCCTTTTCCCGCGGTAGAAGATGCTCTCATGAAGAAGGAACTGATCGTTGTTGGTGCACCTAGATTTTTGCAAGCCCGCGCTCGCAATTCCTTGGAGGAAAATGACACAATTTCTTTTCCTCTCCCTCTCCCTTTTTTTTTTTTTTTTTTTTTTTTTTTTTTTTTTTAAAAGCACGTACCGGCCGTCCCTGCTCGTCAGCTGGTTATCAAAAGTAACACTGCAAACCAAACAAAGAAAAAACCGACTTCACGGCAAACACCAGGAAGGAAGAAAAAAAAAAAAAAAAAAAATAGAAGGCAGCGACCGGAGATCAGCGTGCCGGAAAAAAAAAGGGGTTCCGTGGGGGCTGGCAAACCAACACCAGGCCAACGCCCGAAATTTCTTGCTCAGCGTTTTCACAGGTGGACCGCCTTCATGCCCATCGCGTTGTACCGCGTGCCGTGGACCGTAAAGCTGTCGATAATCTTCCGGATCGAGCTGTTCTCCTCGTCCGTGATCACAATGTCCTTGGCCGCCCAGTTCTCGTCCACTCGCTTTAAAACGGTAGGATGAGGACTGTGCAAAACCAAACGCCCCAACCGCCAACTTTTTACCTCAATCTTCCGCGTCCCCGGGATCGGCACGATCGCCACCTTGCTCGACTGCCGCATGACCCACGCCAGCGCCAGCTGCGTCGCCGACACCCCCTTGTCCGCCGCCACCGCCTTCAGCTCGTCCACCAGCTTCAGGTTCTGTGCAAAGTTCTCGCCCTCGAACCGCGGGTTCATCCGCCGGTAGTCCGTCGGCGCCAGGTCGTCGATCGACTTGATCTGCCCCGTCAGGAACCCGCGTCCGAGCGGTGAGTCTTGCAGAGTGTGACGGTTGGCGTGTGGGTGGGTGTGTGCGTGTGAGCTGTACGTGTGTGTGCGACGAATAATCCAAAAACGATAAAGTAAAAAAAAAAAAAAAAGAAGGGCACCCCCAGACTTACAGGCTACAATCGCAATCCCCAGCTCCTCGCACGTCCTCAGAATATCGTTCTGCTCAATATCGACGGTCCAAGGCGAGTACTCGACCTGCAGCGCCGTGATGGGATGCACGGCGTGCGCCCGCCGGATCGTCGCGGCCGACGCCTCGGACAGCCCGAGGTACTTGACTATTTTTTATTATTTTTTTTTGGTTCTAGTTATAATTACAAACCAAATTTAAAAAAAAAAAAACCATACCCTTGCCCTCGTTCACGAGCTCCGCCATGGCGCGCACCGTGTCCTCGATCGGCGTCTTGGGGTCAACCCGGTGCTGGTAGTAGAGGTCGATCTGCTCGACCCCCAGCCGCTCCAGCGATTTCGCGCAGCACTCTTTCACGTACGCCGGGTCGCCACGCACGCCCAGGAACTCGCCATTCGGCCCGCGGACGTTGCCGAACTGGCATGGGATGGATTGGATTGGATGGATGGGATGGACAAGGGGGGGGGGAAGGCGTTTCATCGGTTTTGGCATGCACGAAACTAACGAACACACTGGAGACGGTTCTGTGTTCGTTACCCACACCTCCCTTCCTCTCTCGCTCTCTCTCTCTCTCGAAAAAAAGAAAGAGACGATGGGAGCGGCCGGTGCGGGTTTGCCTTTCCTCATACCTTTGTGCACAGAAACACCTCGTCCCTGCGCGTCGCCAGCACGCGCGCGAGCAGCCCGCTCGTTGCGGCCCCATCCGTACATGTCGGCCGTGTCAATGAAGTTCATGCCGACGTCGATCGCGTGGTGCAGCACGCGCACGCTCTCGTCGTCGTCCGCCGGGCCGTAGAATTCGCTTTGCGGGTGGGGATGAAGCAGGTGTGAAGGACGAGGCAGGCGTGTGGCGGAGTGATTTGATGACTGTTTCGGTCTCTCGTGGCTTGCCACGGCATCCCACGTCTCGCTACTTGCTCTTTCTGCTCTCTCTCTGCTCTCCCTACTCTCTCTCTCTCTCCTTCTCTCTCTCCCTCTTACCTCATGCCCATGGCGCCGAGGCCGATGGGGGCGACGAGCGGGCCGTCCCTTCCGAGCGGCTTCTTCAGGTTGCTGCTGGTCGTCGTCATGTGGCGCGAATCGAAACAGAAGGGCAAGAAGGGTGGTCGCAATACAGTAATTGGTGAGGTTTTTGTTTGTTGCGATTTATTTTTGGACAGGGGGACTTGTGAGCATTCCTTGCCAAGAAAAAAAAAAAAAAAAAAAAAAGAAGAAGAAGAGAAAAAGAATAGATAAAGGCAAAGCTGTCATCCAACACACAGGCAACCTCTTGCTGGATTGAAAGGAGAGGGCATGCCACAATGAACATTGTGTGGCAGGATAAGGAAGAGAGTGACCAACAAAGATCGGCTTGCTTGCGATCGTGAGAGAGCCTTGGATTGCCTTTCCACAATCACTGAAGACGGCGCCCGCCTCGGTTTCATGAGAATGTTGCCGGATTCAGGATGCTTGTTCGTTGGACTGATCAATGGAAGTTCCAAAACATGACAGTGAGCGCACAAATATCGGAGCCACTTTGTCCTAAATCGCGCTAATCAAGGTCGCTGCCGCCTCCGGACGCGCAGCAGGAGCGTTGGATCCGGCTTCAGTGTGACTTCGACCTTTGTCTTGAACGCGAATCCGGGTACTGGTTCAAATACAAACTCGCGCACCAGTAGCGCTAGCAGGACCTTGAGCTCCGTCGTCGCGAAGCGGGCACCGATGCAGCTCCTGTTTTTCAGTGTTAATCGGAGTAGAAAGAAAGAAAATCAACTGAGCCTACCTAGGCCCAAGCAGGAACGGCATGTATGCGCCAAACACTTTAGTCTGACACCCATCCTCTCCGCCAACCGCTGAATCCACTCCCGTCTCCGTCGCCGCCGTCGCCGCTTTCCCCAAGCCACCGCCGCCACCACCCCCCTTCATCCACCTCTGCGGCACAAACTCCTCTGCGTCCTCCCCCCAAAACGCCGGCAAACTGTGCAACACGATCGGCGGCGTCGCGACGACCGTTCCCCTTGGGATCCTATACCCATCAAGCGTGGTGTCCTCCGCAGCCTGCCGCGTGACGTACGGCACGGGCGGGAAGAGCCGCAGCGACTCTTTGATGACGGCATCGAGGTAGGGCAGCGCGCGGAGGGTGTCGTAGGTGACGCGGGTGGCTGTATGCGGAAGGTGGGCGTCAAGCTCGGCGAGGAGAGTGGATTGGATGGAGGGGTGCTGGGAGAGGAGGTGGAGCGTCCAGGTCAGGCTGACGCTGGTGGTTTCGTGGCCGGCGAGAAGAAAGGTGAGGACCTAGGGTGAAGGAGAGGGGTTTCATGTTTGTCCAAAAACGGTGAAATGGGGCCTTAGGTACGAAATTTGGGGCGGACACACTAATTTACCTGCCCTTCGATCTCCTCGCGGGAAATCTTTTCCTCGCTCTCTTCGTTCGCTCGAAGCAGCGACTCGAGCAAGTCCGTCGACGCGGCACGGTTGTCGTCAGCCAGCCGCTTTTCGATTATCTCCGCCACCCATTCCCGCAATTCTTTCTTCGCCCTGTTGTACTCTCTCTGGGCTTTGGTTGGAACGAACCTCAAAATGGGGAACAGAGCGCGCAGGATGGTCCAGAGGTTGCGCGCGTTGTGACGAAGTATCGTCTGGTACGATTCATACAAAGGATTGTGCAAGTTTTTGACGGCCTCAAAGTCGTAGCCGAAACCTTGGAAACGCATGGTTAGGCGAAGTCTTTCTTTGCTCAATTCATATGAATCGAAACAGGTGGTTGGTTGACGAACCAGCTCGACCGATGATGTCAATGGTGACTTTAGACGCTTCCTTGTAAATGTCAAAGTCAATGGAGCGATCGTTCCCGTTCGATGAAGTCGTCTCGTGGACATTTTCCAATCGGTTGATCCACGTGTCGACGAACTCCAGGGTGCTGCTGACAATCACGGGCGTTAGCGCGGCGATGGACGCGACGCGAAAAGACGGGCTGATGAGCGCTCGCTGTCGCCGGTGCTGGGCGCCAGAGGCCGCCAAGAGGCCCTCGCCCACGAACCTAACGGGAAAAAAGTAGGATGCGCGAAGCGCGTTAAACCGCCGAAGCAACAGAAACCAAAGAAAGGTATTTCTTGTTACTCCTTCAACATCACAACTGCCATCCTCGGCCTCACAAACACGTGCGCGTGCGTGCCGAAGATCGCCCTGAGTGCGGTGGGTGACGTGGCCATGACAACGGGCCAGTTGAGCGGGCCGTGGACGCGCACCAGGCCGCCGTACCGTTTAGCCCAGAGGAGTTGCAGCTCTCCCGGGGCGGCGCGGAGGACGGCGGGGAGAGCGCCGAGCGGAGACCACCACGGCTGTGCGCGTGCGGGGGTCGGGATGTGGCGGAGTGGGGAAAGGAGGAAGGGGCGGACGTAGATCTCAAAGAGGACGAGGACAGCGGCGGCGGCGGCGGTGGCGGCAGCAAGGGAGGTGGCGAGGGCGGCGACGGCGCCGTGCGACGCCATGCTGGAAGGAATCCCTTGTGCCTGTGTTGGGTGTTTCTGTGAAAAAAAAGAAGTGCAGAAATTTTTTTTTTCTCCCCGTTTTTTGTTATGAAAACTCGCAAGAAAGATCATTGGTTCTCTGCCACCCCGCTGTCGAACATTTGTCGCGTTGAAGCAAAACCCGACAATGAATTGCGCTTGTGTGGGTGGGTAAAAGAATCGTGGGAGAGAAAGAGGGGACAACTGCGCCAACGGAGCAGGAGGACTAGGAAGAAGGGCGGCGCTTCAGCTTCAGATAAGAGAGACGGTCAACAAACAGCAGCAAGCCGACGCAGAGGGAGCGGGTTCGAAATATCCAAGTGAAAGCTTTGGTGCTTCCCCTCCAATGATTTCAACGAATGGTAACTTCTCGTTGTGTGGACTGTTCTTCTTTTTCGTCGTCGACTTGTTCTCCTATCATAACAAAAAAAAAAGGGCTGTTTTTCAGTTCCGCCCGAGTGTTTTCGGTCCCGAATTTCGTAACCTTATTAGGACATCATTGATTGGCGAAAAGCTGATATGTCGCGGAGTGGCACTTTGATTGGTGCGGTTGGATCAAAATATATTTGTTATCCACGTTGCGGTCTCGCCATTGCCGCCCCCCCCAGGCAGACAGGCAGACAGACCGACACAACGTTTTCCCAAACTCAGCAACGTCCAACAACAACAACAACAACAGAAAGTTCAATCATCAAAACAGACAGACACAGACATGCTCGTCCTCGTCGTCGGCGGCGGCATCGCCGGCCCCGCCATCGCCCTCGCCCTCAAGCGCGCCGGCCACGACGTGCAGGTCTTTGACCGCGTGCTCGACTCGCTCGACGTCGGCGCAGGCCTCACCCTCATGGAGAACGGCATGCGCGTGCTGCGCCGCCTCGGCCTGCACGACGAGATCGTCGCCCAGGCAAACCCCTGCCGCCGCTACGAGATGGCAAAGATCGACGGCGAGACCGTCGCCACCTTCCCCGTCGTCAACAAGGACCGCCTCGTCACCGTCACCGTCCTGCGCAGCGCCGTCACCCGCTCGCTCCACAACGCCCTCGAGGAGGAGGGCGTCTACATGCACAAGGACAAGTTCATCGTCAAGATCGAGCAGCCGACCGACGGCAGCCTCGGCGTCAAGGCCACCTTCCGGGACGGCAGCTTCGCTTACGGAGACATCCTCATCGGCGCCGACGGCGTCCACTCTGGCGTCCGCTCCATCCTTTTCCCCGACCGCCGGCCGTTCAAGTCCGGCTTTGTGGGCTACCTCGGCGTCGCCGACTACGACCCGTCCTTTGGCTGGCCCTCGCGCGACCCTCCACTTCTTCGACGACAACATCAACGGCAAGTCCGCGATGCTCATGCGGGTCTCGGACACGCAGATCCACTGGGCGCTGTACGAAGCCAAGCAAGAAGACATTTCGCACGACGACTGGCAGCCGTTCCTGAACCTGGTCGCCGAGCGCGCCCGCATGGCCGACATCGCCGAGCGCTGGAACGTCCTGCCCAACTTCCTCCCCATGATCCGTGCGTCGAAACAGATCCTGCCACTCACCATCTACGACCTCGAAACATTGCCCGTCTGGCACAAGCACAATTGCGTCCTCGTCGGCGACGCCGCGCACGCTATGGTCCCCTTCACGGGCCAGGGCTGCAACGTCGCCCTCGAGGACACGGACGTCCTCGCGACGCTCCTCGCAAGGTTCCCGACGCACCCGCGCACAGCATTCCAGCTGTACCAGGACCTGCGCTACGACCGCGTCCGCAAGGCCGCTGAAGCCGCCCGCGCTCAGGGAAAGCGGCAGTACTCGACGTCGCCAACCGGCGCAAAGATCGGCCACATCGTGCTCAAGGCCATGGCGTTTTTTTGCGTCCGCGACCGGCGGCAATATGAGCTCCGCATCCGTCCTCGGTTACGACGGGATCGAGGCGGTGTCGCAACTCCTCGCAAGGCGAGGGTACGACGCCGTGTAACAGTGCACGCGTGATGTTTGATTGCTTTTGTTTTTTTGTCCTCTTTCCGAGCGCCCTGTTTTCTTTTTTTTTGGAATGATACCGCGCTCCGAATCCGCACGCGCTACTTAACTATCTGATGTTCATCGTTTCTGGTATTGAATCTAATAAACGTCTCATACCACTGAAAACGACCTCGTTCGGTCCAATCAGGGCCGCAAGCTGTCTTGGAGGTTTGGGTCTCTGCGATAGGGCTCGCTAGTCGCGCCGACTCATCTCCGGGGACATCCTGCTGCGCTACGAGTCAATCCGAGCTGCGTGCATCAACAGCCGTATCGCGGCTCTCCAGTTGCTTCTAGAGCGCTTTTAGCCCAAGCTACAAATTTCCTTCCACAGCGCATTGAGAGAATAGACCAATCATGAAGCCCATGGGTTTCCGATGGACCGGTATTCCATTTTCTTTTCCGCTTCCATCACGGGCAGCTAGCCAAGGCACTTTGCTGGTGAAAGAGGGTATTTTTTTTCGGCCACCGTTCCGCAATGGGCGGCTGTTTTCAATGGACGCACTCCAACAGCGCTCAGGTGCCTACTGGTTGGCTGAGCAAAAAAATTTTATTTCGCCAACCAGCGGTCTTGGAAATGCAAGACTTCGAGTGGTCGTCTGGATTGGCGGACCATATTTTCGACGAGAATTCGTTTACAACGGTGGAGAAAGGAAGCTGAGGAGTTGTCCAGAGAGTCGAGGAAATTGTGAGCTCCTTGCCTGGTGGGAGAGGCCTCGAATTTTTGTTCTGTTGTTGCGGACCGTGATGACAAAATTTCGGACATCGATCACCGTGATTGTGGACGACGTCTGCAAATACCTTTCATGCCCCGATCGGTTCACCACAGCCACGCTCTTCCGCCGCCACCGCACGCAAGCGCTCGCCCTCTTCGGCATCCCCTCGGCGTCCCTCGAAAATGCAAGCGGCCGAGGCCTCGTCGACCTCCTCGACTTTCGACTGCGCCACGCCACGATCCCGATCGGATCCGTCGGCCCCCTCGATGCACTCCTCTGGACGCTCTTCAATCGGCAGGTCCAGAGAGCGGACAGATCGGTCCTCCATCTCGAGTGGTGGGGCCTCACCGGCTCACCGTCCCGCGCCGACGGCTCCGACACACATCCCACCATGACCCTGGCTACCGCCGCCGTAGCCAAGTCCCTCAGGCGTGCCGCAGCTGCCGGGCACGTCCACGTCCTTGCGTGGTGGCGACACCACTCTCCGCAGCTCCTCGTTTCCGGCATCCAGAGCGCGCAGCTTCGCTTTGCAATCCGTAGCGCAGCCGCCAACGGCCACGTCCCGGTCCTCGAGTGGTGTTGGGAACACTACCCGGACGCACTGGAGCAGCGAAAGGGCTCGCTTGAGGCTGCTGCTGATGCGAACCAGGCCGCTGTCGTCCGCTGGTTTGAGGCGATCGGTACGCCCCTCGCCGAGATCTTGTCACTGAATTTCTCAGACGGAGCGCTGCAGCTGGCGCACCTTGTCCGGAGGAGGGACGCTGGCATCGTCATTGACCACCAACGGGACGCAACGCTCAGCACTGCGTGCAACTATGCGCAGATGGAGGTCTTGAGGTGGCTGCGCGATAACGGCGTAGAAGATGTCTGGGACGGTCTACCGGACTTTGCGACCAGTTTTGGCCAGGTTGAGGTTCTGCGCTGGTGGAAGCGGGAGTTTCAACCCGCGATTGGCGAGTCCCCCCCTCCCTTCTTTGTTCGGGTTGCGTACTACCAGGGTTATGCAGATGTTCTCGAATTTTGGTTGGAGTCTGGCGGCCTGGGAAATCCACTGGACGGAAGGATTCTGCTGGCAGCTCGCAAAGGGCAAGTCGCAGTCTTTGAGTTTATTGCGAAACGAGGCTACCGAATGGACCAAAGCACAGCAGACCAAGTCAGCGAACAGGCCAGCGAGAACGGGCGCGTCGGCCTTCTTCAATGGCTGAGGGACAATCATTTCCCGGTTCGATTCGCCCCGGAGACGGTGGCCAATGCGTGCGAGTTTGGAAGACTTGACGTCTTGGATTGGTGGAAAAGCAACGGACACCCCTTCGTCTTTGATGCGACGTGGAGCAAGAACGGAGTTTTATTCTTGAGTCGCGCGAACCGCGACCTGCTCGATTGGTGGGAGAACAGCGGTCTTTACGTCCAGTGGCCGTCGACAGTCAATTTGCTCTCGGTTTTCTCGACCTCTTCTCTTGGCAAAGTGGATGCGCTCCAATGGTGGTGGGACAAGATGCCGAAACAGTCGCCCTCGGCCGGAGACTTCCTTCTTGGTGTCGCGGGAGATGACGACAGTTTGGGTTGGACTGACGAAACACCGGTCGTGGAAATGGCGGATATCGAATGGTGCAGGAGAAACGGCTTGGAGCTGCCAGCCCGCTTTTTAAGCGATGAGTCGCTGAAAGTGCGGCGGTGGAAGGAGGAGGTTGAGCACGTCAAAAAGTTTGGGGACACAGGACGCAGTGATTGAACTGGCGCTTACATATTTGGTGCGCCCTCCAACACAGCCCTTTTGCTTCAATTCACCTTTCACACGGTGCAAACCCTACTCCTCATCAAAGTCCCTCGCCATACCAGCCCCTGCACGTCTTGACTCCCGGCCATCGTTGAACCTTGACCGCCCACCCCGGTGAGATCTCCCGCCCTTACTCTTGTTATCGACGTCTCGGTGTGTCAGTCGCACATCCCAACCCGCATCCCATCGATGTCGCGCAAGCTCCTCTCCGAACGCGACACTCCGATGCCGGCCCCGCTCGCAGAAACAGCTAATGCGGATCACGGAATCAGGCCTCGCCCGTGACGTCGAGCTCGTTCGATCCACTGCAAGACTGCCGCCGTCGCTGCCGACTTTGCTGCCGGCATCGCTCCCGCTTCCGTCGATCTCATTGTCATCCCCACCTTCTTCTTCGTCGTCACCGTTGCCGTCGTCGCTGCCGCCGCCCCCTCCCCCGCTGCCATAACCTCCTCCCGCCGCTTCCGCCGCGCCGCCCTCTATGCTCATCGCCCCAATCCGCGCCCGCCCAACGGCCTCCACCTGCTCCACGGCCGCACGCAGCATGTCGGAGAACACGTCGTGCCGCAACATGTGCTCCCGCAGTCGCTTCGACCGCCCGTCGAGTCCGTCCCTCACGTGCTTGGGCGGGTTCGGAACTCGTCGCAGGTCGAAAGCCACGTCCGGGAGGGGGCGGAGGGGCGGGGCATGGGCGTGGGTGGTGATGTCGAGGACGATCGTGGTGCTGTGTGAAGTGTCTGCCGCCTGCTCTGACATGGTGTTTTTGCAATGTAGTAGTCGTTGCCACGGGTCTATTCTCGCAGTCAAGAAAAGGATAATGAGGGGAGGCGGAAAGCAAGCGGCGCCAACACGAAAGGAAAAGGTTCAAAAGGTTTAATCTTAATCGATCATATGATTGGGAGGGCAGGTATTATTGGGGACGAGGACAGGGGAGAATTGGACCGAATGAACAGCGTCGAGAAGCAGGAAGCCCTCGCTCCCGGCCCCTCACATCATCGTGAAACTGTCAAGGAGGCCGTGCGACACATCCACAAGGACTGAACGGTCGGGTATAGACGCGGCCGTTCCGTAAATCGCAGTGAACTCTCCCTCTCCGAGCGACGGGTCGCGCTTGAGGAGCTCGACGGCCTCCTTGGCGTCTTCAACCAACTGGTCGGCGACGGGGACGGTCAGGTATGTGCACGAGATGTGGATCGCCTCTGGGCGCTGGAGCATGTTCAGGTGCCAGCCCTTTTTGGACAGGAGGTCGCCCACGGCAAAGATTTTGACGGAGCCGGTCGACACGAAGGATATCACCGAGCCGAGCGGGTTGCCGAAGATCGCGAGGCCGTCGATGCTGTTGATTCTGATGAAAGCGGGAGAGAGTAAGGCAATGAAGCTAGGAGCCTCGAATGGGTAAGGTATTGCTTACCCGGACTTGATTTTGCGCGCCGCAGTAACGATCTCACGGGTTGTTTCGATGTAGCCTTCTTCGCCAAACTTCATGAGGGCGGTCCAGCATCCAGCAATCAGTGCGCCGGCACGCGATCCAGAAACAGTTGGGGACGCGTACACACCGCCTAGTTTTGTTCAAACAAATGGAATGTGTCAGGTTACTGCGACGATGCTCGTTCTGAACGTGAGTAAATCTGTACCTGGCCAATTCGGAGCAACAAAGTACTGGTACTTTCGCAGCTCTTTTGTGTGGTACATGATGACACTGGAGCCCTTGGGCGCGAATCCGTACTTGTGGGTGTCGCAAGAAATAGCGGTAACACCGTCTACCCGAAAGTCGAAGGGGTACGCCTGTGGGAAGCCAGCCTTTTCCGCAAAGGGAATGATGAAACCGCCGAGACAGGCATCGACGTGAAGCCCAATCTTGTGCTTTTTCGCCAACGCTCCGAGGGAGGGAATGTTGTCCATGATGCCGTGGGGAAAGTTTGGTGCCGAGCCGGCGAGCTGGGATTTGCAGCAGCAAAGAACAGGGGTGGGCGTCAGAACACTTCGAAAATCGTATGAGGCAAAACTAACCATGATTGTGTTCGAAGTGATGGCCCGCTTCACCGCAGCAAGATCAACTTCTCCCGATTTCGGGTCGATGGGGATTGGGATGATTTTGACGCCAAAGTAATGGGCGGCTTTGTTGAATGCGGCGTGGATAGTAACCGGAACGACCCTGCATCAAAAACGTGAAAGAGTCAGCCTCACAGGAGAACCGAAAAAAAAATGCAAGAGCCTTTAATTTTGCGATGGCTCACATTTCTGGCTTGGTGATTCCCTTGGTGGCCGCTGCCCAATCCCGGTGAGTCTTCACCGACATCAAAATACTTTCAGTTCCTCCAGAGGTCATGCTGCCGGCAGCCTCGCTCTTTCCGTTGTACATTGCGAGCACCATGGAGATGATCTCCGCCTCCATCTTTCGAACGCCAGGGAAGAGTTCTGGGTGGAGCGGCTGTTGAAACAGGGAAATGATTACAGATCAATCGTCATAAGAGCCAGCAGATCCATCCTTCAAAACTTACGTTGGAAAGACTGAAGAGCCCGTAAGACTCCGTGATGAGCGCGCCCAACTGATCGCCGCCGTAGTACACGGCGCCCGAGACTTTACCACTCTCCCAGTGGATGTCGCCGAGCTGGTGGTGCCTCTTGAGCTCGGCGCGGACGACATCGTCAGAGAGGCCCTTTGCTGGCAGCCGCGCGTTCTCGCCCCGGGAATCCTTGATGATGCTCGCCTGGAGGCCCTTGACGCTCTTTTCGATCTCGGCCTTTACCAGGCTGTTTGCGCCCGGGATCGCGGAGCGGGACGCGCTGATGACGGTTTGGAGTGTCTCGGCGATGAGGTCCTTGACGGCCTGGACCGGGCCCTTTCTGAGAATGGTACGAGCCAGCGAGGTGCCCGCTCGGAGGAGGACAAGGTAGAACACGAGAGACTTTATCAGGTGTAGTTGGGAGCCGCTGAGGACCATTCTTGGCGTGCTGTTTGTTTCGTGCAGTGTGGGTGGTGGGGAGGCAGTGGGAAGGCAGTGGGGAGGCGAGGAGGGAGAGCGCGAGAAGATCTTTCTGCTATTTGTTGGGCTGGTGGCGGGGTTTCTTTTTTCTCCGGGTTCGCATTGCGCTGCATCAAGAAACTCCGCGAACTATCCACCCTTTCCGAGATCCGCCGGCCTCGTACGCGGATGAATGGGTTTTGCCGGGTTTGTGTCATTTTTTTCCGCCAGACACATTTTGCCAGGGTGGGTTGGAATGGAATAAAAGGCTGTCTGTCATTAAGAGTTGGAGGAATTGATTTACGATGAGTGGGAGGAATACGATCCGCCGTACATGACACTTATGAGCGTTTGGAACTTATTGGATCTCTGTCAGCAGAGCGGTTCATGAGGGCGTGGCAGCGGCACCAGAAGAATGAGCCCATGAACGATGGATACTAGTCGAAGAGGGTGAAGTGTGATGATGGAACAGATGGGAGAATGGCTGAGGTGATTTTACTGTCGTAAACGTGATTGGGTTTTTGGCGACACAAACAATGAAACGGCATTCTACATACTTTCAGATACTCGTGCTGGCGCACGCACTTGGCTCTGCGTTGGTACTTTCTTTCGTTCCTTCCCGCTCTTCTATCATCGGCTCTCTTTTTCTCTCACTTTTCTCGGTCAAGATGGTTGCCAGTTGATCTCGAGACGACCGATGCACGATGCCCACTCTCAACCTCGCCGAAAGACGGAGAGGCAACATAGACTTATTGGAAGGGTTTGTGTGATTTCATGCGGGAATACATGCGCGCGCATTCATTCCATCGTATTTGCAGTTTTGACGATTCACGATCAAAGGGAGGGATGGAATGGGATGAGGAAGGAGCTCCACATCATCAGCGGAGCAAGTAGTCGTCGACCAGCGCCCCGTATGCGGCCATGACGGCCCCCGCCGCCACAAAGCCGCGCCCAATCACTCCCCGCCTGGTCCGCGAAGCGCGCCAGCGGAACGCGCTCCAGGTCCGCCACCAGCGACGCCGACGCGGCCCGGAACCCCAGGCTCGCGACGCCTCCGGCGAAGAACCGCGCCGCCGCGGCCTCGAGCGGCTGAGAAGAAGAAGTCGGCGAAGCAGAAGCGGAAGATGAAGAAGAAGTAGCCCTCGCCGCTGAAGACGTCGCGGCCAGCGCCCGCGTCATCCCTTCGTACACCGAGAAAAACAGCGCGTGACCGACCGCCCCGCGCACCACCGTCTGCCTCAGCGCACTCCCGGCGAGCGGCAGCCGGCCACCGCTGACGCCGCTCTGGACGCCGACGCCAGGCCCCGCGCTCGCCGGCAGCATCCGCCGGAACTCGGATGCAAACTCGGGAAACACGGCGCGCGCGGCCGACGCGTTCGGCGCCGTCAGGAGCGACGTAACGGCCAGCGTCGTCCCCGCGACGGCGCCCGCGAGCGCGGTGGTGATCGCGGCGGACGTGCCGCTGGCCCTGTTATCCGCGTTTTGGGAGGAGGGTGTGGGTGGTGCTTGTGTTGGTGGTGTTGCTGTTGGCGCTGCGGACGTGGGTGCTGGGCCGTGGGATGGAGGCGTGGGGGCAGGGACCGCCAGCCGCGCAAGGAGCGTGTAAGAGCCGAGCCTGTCGTTGTTGTTATTGTCGACGTGTATTAATATCGCGTTCAGGGTGAGAGATCGGTCTGTTATCACAAGCCCCACGCGATCTGCACAATCCCCACCACCGCCAACCCTTATAGCCTGTTGCTCTGCGGCCTTACCAGACAGGAATGCCGATCGCGGCCTGCATTATTGTCTGCAATGGGTGGATCGGAATGGAGAAGTTCGCTGAGTGTACGCGGATTGCGGTCGGTTGTGTTTCAGCCAAGGGAGTTGACAAGGCTCACTCGCTCAGTTTCAACTGAGCCGGGGGTCACAATCACGAAGAACGGCGGGATTGCAGCTCTCACGTCGGTGGCGGCGGCCCGGACGCGCATGGGTATGAGCGCGATGACGTTCGTCGTCGCGCACCAGAGCATCGCGTGAAGCACATACATTGCATTCAGCGGTGACGCGCCGACGCAGCAAAATGGGGCCAATGCAGTCGTCGGGTTTGTGCCCTGGGCGTCCGCCCAGGGGGTGTAATTTTAAGTTGTTGGCCATCCCCACCCGAACCTGAGGGGTTGAAGAAGCGGGCAAACTCCTGTTCTTCTGCCTGCACGACAGGAGCCTGCGAGACAGGACCGAGTAAAGTAAACAGCTGACAACCGTCCGACAGAGCGGAGCCGTGTCTTTCCAGCCATCGGAAACGGTCCCAAGCAGACGGGCAGACAGACCGCAACCCAAATGGGGCAAGAAATTGCACCGCGAGTTGAGCCGGCGGCCACAGGGATCGGGATCAATGCACTCACTCATGCACGTACTTGTAGACAAAGCCAGACAGTACAAAAAAAGAATAAAAAAAAAAAATAATGCGCATCCTCGTCGTCGGCGGCGGCGTCGCCGGCCCCGCCGTCGCCCTCTCGCTCAAGCGCGCCGGCCACGACGTCGAGGTATTTGACCGCGTGCTCGACTTCCTCGACGTCACCGCCGGCGTCACCCTCCCCGAGAACGGCGTGCGCGTCCTCCGCCACCTCGGCCTGCACGACGACGCCGTCCTCGCCGGAAACCGCTGCGACCGCTACGAAATGTCCAAAATCACTGGAGACCCCATCGCAAAGTTCGCCGTCGTCAACAGCGGCGACCTCGTGACCATCAACATACTGCGGACAAGCCTGTCGCGGATCATCAAGAACGCGCTCGTCAACGAGGGCGTCCTGCTCCACTCCAACAAGCTGCTCGTCGGCATCGACCAGCCGACCGACGGCAGCCTCGGCGTCAAGGCAAAGTTCAAGGACGGCTCCGTCGCGTACGGCGACATCCTGATCGGCGCCGACGGCGTCCACTCGGGCGTCCGCTCCGTCCTCTTCCCCGACCGCGTCCCCGCGAAGACCGGCTTCGTCGGCTACCTCGGCTTCACCGACTACGACCCGTCCTTCCGCTGGGACTCGCGCGGCCTCCACTTCTTCACCGACAACGTCGCCGGCAAGTCCGGCATGCTGATGCGCGCCTCAGAGTCCCAGCTGCACTGGGTGCTCTACGAGATCCGTCAGAACGAGATCTCGCACGACGACTGGCAGCCGCTGTTTGACTTTCATGCCGAGCGCGAGCGCATCGCGGACCTCGCGCGCAAGTGGTGCCTGCCGCCCGTCTTTCAGCAGCTGATACTCGGCGCGAGGGAGATCATCCCGCTGACTATCTACGACCTTGAGACGCTGCCGCAGTGGTGGAAGCACAACTGCGTGCTGATCGGAGGCGCAAAGCATGCTATGCTGCCGTTCATGGGACAGGCGTGCAGCACGGGGCTCGAGGACGCAGAGGTCCTTGCTGCGCTTTTGCACCAGCTGCCCGCCGGCGATCCGCACGTGGCGTTCCAGCTGTACCAGGAGGCGCGGTACGCCCGCGTGAAAAAGATTGCAGAAGCTGCCCGCGCGCAAGGAAAACGGCTGTACGCCATGTCTCCTATCGGTGCCAAGATTGGTCATTTGGTGCTAAAGTCGATTGCCATGTTTGCGGCGGCAAGGGGGAGCAACTTGAATTCAGAGGAGATTTTGGCGTACGATGGGCTTGAAGCTGTCCAGGAAATTCTTTTCAGGAAGGGCTTCTCCGATGGGGGCGGCTGGTGAATCTCATGTTTTTGTTTGTATCGAGCGTTTCTTTCATTCCTCCCATTATCTATGGAGGTCATTGCTATGATGATCCAATTTGCACGTGGCGGTTGCGTTCGAATACTGTTTATTTTTCGGCAATGCTTTTAAGTGACCGCATAGAAACTGAATATCCATCGTGAACCCAATCCGTACTTCGCCGGTGCGCGCAGTTTTTCAACCGAACGCGGACTTGTTTCGCCGTACCTCGACCGCCCTCCGTCGGATGGGGAACTCAAGCAACACGTACAAATCTTCTTCGTCTTTCAGACAGAGATAGCCCCTTATTACTTTTCGCCATGTTCGCTCGCCAGCTTCGTTGGTAAGCGGACAGCAGCACCAGAGAGGAGAGGAAATGTAATATAACGCTCCTCCATAGTGCAAGTTGTCAAGCGCATGATTTTATTATCGTGGGTGACAAGCCAATGACAACCCTGTCTTGAGGTCCTGTTCAGATACCTTCCGTGCCGCTAGCGCTTCATCACAGCCACCCTCCTGCGCCACCGCCGCACGCAAGCGATCGCGCTCTTAGCTGTGTGCGCCAACGGCCACGTCGCGGTTCTCCAGTGGCTTCGAGGAGTTCGAGGGCCGAGTGGCGTTTCTCAAGTCTGCCACTTTGTCGAATCAGGTGCACTTATTCGCTGGTTCGAAGAAATCGGCACCCCTCCGGCGGTGAAATCTAGAATACACTATGCGGATAGCGCTCTCCAATTGGATCAGCTCGAACGGCTCAGGTATGCTGGATTAGCGATAGACATGAGTTACAAAACTGCTTGCGAGCTTGGCCAGGTGAAGGCCTTGCAGTGGTTGCGCAACTGGAGGTGGACTGCAGCCCGGAGTGACCTTCCCACAGTCGCAACCCGCTTTCGACAAGTAGATGCTGTTCGCTGGTGGAAGGAGGAGTTTCAACCTAATTTCAGCGAGGTGTTGATTCCACTGGACGTATATGTACGCTGATGTCCTCCGGTTCTGGTTAGTGTAAAGGCCTTCACGACTCAGTCCTGGAAGTGAGTAATTACCGGTCCAATGAATTGGAATTGCTTGCAAAGCATGGCTATCATCCCGCAACGTTCAGCAGCCAAGACCCCTGCGACTTCGGCCTTGTTGACGTTCTTCAGGTGACAATGATCTTCCAATCGAGTTAGACTGTAATAGTATTACAAACGCGTGCAACCAGGGTAATATAGAAATGTTGGAATGGTGGAAAAACAACAGACATCTTCAGGACGGGACAACTGTATGAAGTTGTCGACTTGAGCCGAGGGAATCGCTACATCCTTGACTGGTGGGAGAACAGAAGTCTCAACTTCGAATGGCCTTCATCACTCAATTTGCTTTCTGTTCTCACAGCCCCTGCTATGGCAAAGTTGACGCACTCCAATGGTGGTTGGACAAACCCTCAGGTCGGCAGGTGATTTTCGACAAGTAGCTGACGAAATTGATGAGGATGAAGGCGTAATCGACGAGGACCTGATATTGGAAATGCAAGACCTGGAGTGGTGCAGAAATTGGGTGGAGATGCCAAACCATTTTTTAATGATGCCAATCCATTGAAAGTAGAACGGTGGAGGAAGGAGGGGGACTATTTGACACTTTCGGTGATAAAGGTGTAAATTGATAACTCTGTCAAAGCCTCACAGGACAACTTACTTGCACGAAAACTCACTTGGTGCAAATGCTCAGGTTCATCAAGTACCCGCAAACACACTGAACGGGAAGGTAGAAACTAAACACAAAGGTCAAGGTCCAAATGCTCACATTGAGTGCATTCACTGCGCTCATCTTGACTGCGGAACGTGTGAGGGGAAAGCACCACCTGCATCTCAGTTCTTAGGAGTTTCAAAAGAACGTTCACGGGATGAAAGAGCCAAGTGACTCCAATCAGGCACTTTCAAAACTCCAAGCAATGTGGGTTTCTCTTTACCAGTTTCGTTTCCGCGGCGTCATCATACGTGGAATCGTTGCTTCGCGTGAAGGGCCTGTCTTTGCGAAATCCCGTCGAGTAAATCGCTAAGTATTGGTAATGAGCTACGATAACTTGGCTGAGTCGTCGCGAGATAGCGCACGGCGTGGTATTACTTAAAAGGGTTGAAGGGAGTGAAAAAAAATTTTCTGCTCCGCCGCAGCGTCGGGCGGAAGCTGCGGGAAATAGCAGAAGGCGGACGCGACGGAACCGACAAAACGAAATGCACATCCTCGTTGTCGGTGGGGGTGTCTCGGGCCCCGCCGCCGCCCTTGCCCTCAAGCGCGCCGGCCACGACGTCGAGCTCTTCGACCGCGTCCTCGACTTCCTCGACACCCCCGGAGGCCTCAACATCCACGAAAACGGCCTGCGCGTGCTCAAGCGCCTCGGCCTCCTCGACGCCGTCGTCCGCGCCGGCAGCGTGTGCGACTCGTTCGAGATGCGCAAGATCAACGGCGATCCCGTCGCCAGCTTCCCCACGTCCCGCTCCGGCGACCTCGTCCAGATCAACATCCTGCGCACGACCTTGTCTCGCATCCTCACCAACACGCTGATCCAGGAAGGGGTATACGTCCACGCCAACAAGCAGCTGATCGGAATCGAGCAGCCGACGGACGGCAGCCTCGGCGTAAGAGCAAAGTTCCACGACGGCTCCGTCGCCGTCGGGGACATCCTGATCGGCGCCGACGGCGTCCACTCGGGTGTCCGCCAGTGCCTGTTCCCGGACCGCAAACCGTCAAAGTACGGCATCGTGGGCTACTTTGGCATTGTCGACCTCGACCCGTCCACCATCAACTGGACTTCCCACGGCCACCACTTTTTCACCGACAACGTCTCCGCCAAATCCGGGATGGTCATGCGCGTCTCGGACACGCAGCTCTGCTGGCTCCTCTTTGAGCTCAAGCAGTCCGAAATCAACCTCGACTCGTGGAAGCCACAGCTCGACATTCGCAAGGATCGCGCCACGTCGGCGGAGATGGCCTGGCGGTGGGGGCTGCCGGACGTGTTCCAGCCCATGATCCTCGGCGCCAAGGAGATTCTGCCTCTGACTATCTACGACCTGGAGACCCTGCCGCACTGGTCCAAGCAAAACTGCGTGCTAGTTGGCAGCGCCAAGCACGCCATGGTGCCGTTCCTGGGCCAGACGTGCGGCGTCGGTTTAGAGGACGCCGAGGTGCTGGCGGCGCTGATTTCGCGGTTCCCCGGCGACCCGCGGAAGGCGTTTCACTTGTACCAGGAGGCACGCTACCAAAGGGTCAAGAAGATTGCAGAGGCCGCGAGGGTGCAGGGAAAGCGGCAATACTCGACGACGCCGTTCAGCGCGAGGATGGGTCAGCTGGTGATGAAGTTTGTGTCGGCGACGTCGGGGAGTCTGGCGTCAGAGGAGATTGTCGAGTATGATGGGCACGAGGCCGTGACGGAGATTCTGTTAGGAACGGCTACCTATAGTCCGACTCAGCACACGCTTATTCCTAACCCTTTAGAGTTTGGGTTCTTCTGCATCAGATGGGCAATCCACTTCAGACCTCCTCTCCAACTTGCAACCTTTACTTCCACCTCTGTTTGATCCGTGTTTGGTGCCCAGTCGTGACGGGGGCGGGTTAGAGCTCAGAATTTTTTTCCTCAGACACGCAGAGCGTTTGGTGCATTGGACCCACATTTGAAAGCCCTTCATCTAAGCATTGCTGGCACCCCTGTTCCTTGTGCCAACTCGTTGAGTTGGCCTGGACGCCAGCTATACGTGGCACGGCCGCCCGGTAAGGGCAAAAGCGCGGCCATGCCAGATTTGGAGCTTTTCTTGGGAAAGCGCCTTTTTAGGCCAACCCATCTTCCTTCGAACTATATCGAAACTTAGTGAGTGGTTTGAAAAGATGATTGAGAGGTGGAGCGCCATTTCCGAACCGTACCTCGCTCTTGATCGCCGATTTCAATCGTTTCAAACGAATTAGAAACCGCTGGGGTCGACCATGGCAGACGCAGTTGTTGCGGCAGCGCTGGCCGGTGGCGCCGCCGCCGCGCACGTCCACGTCCTGGGCTGGTGGAAAAGGTCGCGCCTGTCCCGACTACTCCCGGGGGCATCGGGTTGGACAAAGCAGAGTGGGCTGGAGAATTTCGATACTGACAGGATGAAGACAGCTCTGCTTCTATGTTTTCAATACAGACCCGGAGTAACAGAAAATGAACGACATGTACACTTCAAGTAAATAGTAGTTATCTCCGTCACTGAAGACTTGCAGATTATCCCTTCGATTGCAACATCGCATGACAGCAAGGGGAGTGAAGGCGAAATGCAGGACCTGGAATGGTGCAAAAGAAAATGGTGTGGCTGCCAGACCATTTCTTTGACGACAATTCGTTGACAGTAAAACGGTGGAAGGAACCATGTCCGGCTGTTCGGTGATGAACGTCGCAATTGATACAAATAAAAGTCAGGTTCGCATCTTTAAGATTCTGATTCACTGCGCGTTGGGTGAAGCGAAAACGAGTTTGTGACAGCTTCTGGTACATCTCTAACTATGTTTCACTTATGTTGGTACTTTTTCTTCTTGTTTTTCTTTTGTTCATTTTTTTTTGTTGCCGGCTGCACAAACCTTTAACAACTGACTTTATTGCATGCGTGCCCCCCCAACATGGCAAAAAGAAAGAAAGAAAGAAAGCAAATGCAGCCTCGCGTTATTCTTTTTTTTTTTTCAGAGGCAAGCAAGGCTAACAAGCAGACATGCAAGGCTAACGTCAATCCACACAAGGATAACAAGCAGATACACAAGGCCAAGCTGCAGATACGAAAACCACACACATCATTTCGATGGTGCGACTGCTCTTTTTTTTTCAGTATTAGCATTGTATTATCAGAGATTCTCAACGAGCTCGTGCTGTTCTGCTGCCTTTGCTTGTGCCCAGGTAAACAATCTGTTTTCTGTTTTTCACAAGTAACTCTTTTTCTTCATGCACCAATTTTTCTATGTTTTGTGCAGCTTCCAGATGCTGTCTGAGAATGATAGCCAATGATGGGTGTTGGCCCAGAATGTTGTTTTGTGAGTCAGTAACAGATCCTCTATTGCAAACAAAGGTTTTTCGAGGCGTTTGAAATCTGCTGGTTTTGCTTTGAGGGAAGTGGTGAATGCCGGCTCCACCGCTGTTTGAATGAAGATTTTTGTTCTTGGACGGCGCGGATTTTGCAATGGACCATCGTGGAGGTGGTGAATTCCGTTGCGCATTGGTAAGAGTATTATTTAATGAAAAGAAGAAAAAAGCAATTTATAATGATGAGCAGCTTCATCGCGCGCTGTCCTTTCAGTTTGCGGGCGCGTAGTTTTGCCGCGTCCGCATTGGGCTTAATGAAAACAAGGCCTTGCCGCACAGAACAATTTGAGCTCTGCCGCTCGTGTGTTGTGGCGAAAGCCCAAAGGGAACATTCCGTCTTCGGTGACGTGACTGCAGCAAACAAAACAAATACAGACAGACAAACACACACACACACACACACACTCTCTCTCTCTCTCTCTCTCTCTCTCTCTCTCTCTTTCTTTCACACACCCTCTCTCTCTCTTGTCATCTCCGCTCCCGCCCCACGCCCACGCCGACGGTATCGGGCACAGCCCGCCACTACGACGGACGAACAGTCAGTCAAATCAAAGATGCGCATCCTCGTGGTCGGTGGGGGTGTCTCGGGCCCCGCCGCCGCCCTCGCCCTCAAGCGCGCCGGCCACGACGTCGAGCTCTTCGACCGTGTCCTCGACTTCCTCGACGCCCCCGCCGGCCTCAACGTCTCCGAGAACGGCATGCGCGTGCTCAAGCGCCTCGGCCTCCTCGACGCAGTCGTCACCGCCGGCAGCGTGTGCGACTCGTTCGAGATGCGCAAGATCAACGGCGATCCCGTCGCCAGCTTCCCCACGTCCCGCTCCGGCGACCTCGTCCAGATCAACATCCTGCGTACGACCTTGTCTCGCATCCTCACCAACACGCTGATACAGGAAGGGGTATACGTCCACGCCAACAAGCAGCTGATCGGCATCGAGCAGCCGACGGACGGCAGCCTCGGCGTAAGGGCAAAGTTCCACGACGGCTCCGTCGCCGTCGGGGACATCCTGATCGGCGCCGACGGCGTCCACTCGGGTGTCCGCCAGTGCCTGTTCCCGGACCGCAAGCCGTCAAAGTACGGCATCGTGGGCTACTTTGGCATCGTCGACCTCGATCCGTCCACCATCAACTGGACCTCCCGCAGCCACCACTTTTTCACCGACAACGTCGCCGGCAAGTCCGGGATGGTCATGCGCGTCTCGGACACCCAGCTCGGCTGGCTCCTCTTCGAGCTCAAGCAGTCCGAAATCACCCTCGACTCGTGGAAGCCGCTGTTCGACTTGCGCGAGGAGCGCGCATCGCTGGCCGAGATGGCCCGGCGGTGGCGGCTGCCGGACGTGTTCCAACCCATGATCCTCGGCGCCAAGGAGATCGTGCCCCTGACCATCTACGACCTCGAGACCCTGCCGCACTGGTCCAAGCAAAACTGCGTGCTTATCGGCGGCGCCAAGCACGCCATGGTGCCGTTCCTGGGCCAGACGTGCGGCGTCGGTTTAGAGGACGCCGAGGTGCTGGCGGCGCTAATTTCGCGGTTCCCAGCCCACTCGTGTTCCCAGCTGTCTTGGACGCCTGCCCACGTGGCCCGATTTCACGTGGCGGGCGGAGCCCCGGTCGCGGCGGAAGCGGGCGGCCCAGACCGACCGACTGGACTACTTTCTGTCGTTTCTCAGTCTTTCTCTCCCGCTCGCACTCTCTGTCTCTCTGTCTCTCTGTCTCTCTGTCTCTCTATCTCTCTGTCGACCCATCCCATCATCACATCGTCCAACCACGAAGAAGAAAGACGCTTTGTCCAAGTGCCCTCATGCCGCCAACTCGGTTCCTTCCATCCCGCCAGTAGGCGTAAGTAACTTCAGCAAACGCATCAGCAGGGAATCACAACATGGCCGCTGCCACTACCAAGTCGGCCACGGCACGCTCCGACGTTGTCGTGGCGGGTAATTTCGCCGACAGCAGCAATAGCGCTTGCAACAAAAAGGATTTGGCCGTTCACTAGCTGGGTGGAGAGCTTCCCGAATCGTGCGGCGACAGCGAGAGAGAGAAAGACAGAGAGTGAGAGAGGCTGCGGACGCAGCGCCACCACCTTTTGTTGATGGCGCAACTCCCAACCGCACCGACGAAGGCATAAACCCCACTCCGACCTCCCACTCCTGTAGGCCCTATGAAGGCCACACCCCTGTTGCTCTTCGCCTGATCTCTTTCTCGTGTGTTTGCTGTTTGCTGTTTATCTGCAGTTCATGAAAGTAGCGAAACAAGCAAGTGGGTGGGGGGTGCACGTGGCTGGCGGCCCGCCGGCTCTCCCAGGGCGAATTCCAAAAAAAACGGAATCGCCCAATGATAAGAAGTGTTTCCGTTTTCGGAAGGCCTCTCGAATCTTTGTTTGTCTCAAGTAAACGTTTCCAGGAATTTGAGACAGAAAGCGGACGCCACCACCCACCCACACACGCACTCACACGGTGCAGCATGCCGCCATGGCTGCGGATCGGTTGTGAGGATAATTGAACCGACGTAACGGTAAAGTATAGTGGAAGCTGACTTTGTTATTGTGTGGCGCAAGGTATTTATACCTTGCACTTAATTGGTTTCAGTTGATTGGAAGTTAAATTGGGAAGTCCAAATTTGAGGCATCCCAAAGAGGAAGATACTGATTTGTAGACAGACAGGTTGAAAAAGGAAGGAGAAGGGACGATTCCGTGACATACCCCCTGGCAAGAGCGAAGCTCGAATTTTGAGGGCATGGAATCGGAGGAGCGATTTGAGAGGAAAATTGAAAGAGAATGAAAGAGAACCGGGAAAGGCGGGGGTTCACAGAAGGTCGGCGAGGCGAAGGCGGGTAGTGCAAGTCAGGGGTAAGGTCAAGCCAAGTATTGAAGAGAGGTGAGTGGTGAGACCACGAGACAAGGACCTGTTCGCGATTGCGAAAGATTCGACGAGAGAGAACTTGGGCCACACGGCGGGCCATGGGAGGTTGCTGGGCGAGCGGGTCAGGGCCGGTGCGGTCCCAGAAGTACGGGCGGAGCTTGGAGGGGTGAAAGACTGGGTGTGCGCCCGTTGAGGCGGGCAGATTGAGGAGGAACGAAGGGCCACGGGTATCTGTGATGCGAAAAGGGCCGTGGTAGATGGGTCCAAGCTTGTCGTCAGCGACAGGGACGTTGCCGGGGTGGAAGTCGCGGGCGGAGACCAAGACGAGGTCGCCGACAGAAAATGGAGAAGGGCGCCGATGGTTGTTAGCATGGCGAGCTTGCGTATCCTGAGCGCGGCGGATGAAATCTTTGGCGACAGCGAGGCGGGCGTAGAGAGCGTCGTGCGATGGAGCAGGTACGTCAGGGAGAGTGATATCGAGGACAGAGAGGGGGTGACGACCAGTGTCGAGGAGGAAAGGAGTGTAGCCAGTGGACGTGTTTACGCTATCGTTGATGCCATACTCGATGATGTGAAGGTACTGATCCCAATCGTTGTGTTCCCAGTTGACGAAGTGACGGAGGGCGGCTGTGATCCAAGCGTTGCGTATCTCTGTGTGGCCATCCGTCTGGGGGTGGAAGGAGGTCGATATGTTCAGGTCGATACCAAGACTACGGGTGAGGTGTCGCCAGAAGGCAGAGACGAAAAGTTTGTCGCGGTCCGAAACAAGACGGCGAGGAAGACCGTGGTTGCGCCATACGACAGTTTCAAAACAACGAGCGAAGTCGGCGGCGTCATCGGTAGTCTTGGATGCTGCAATGCGAACTCGTTTGGTGAGATAATCGACGAAAACTGTGATGGAATCGTAACCAGAAGTGGTGAGTGGGAGTGGTCCGATGAAATCCACAGAGATAGTGTGCCAAGGAGAAGGCGGGACGGTGTGAGGTTCGAGCAGACCATACGGAGGCTGGCGTGAAAACTTATTGCGTTGACAGGAATCGCAGGTACGAACGAAAGCTTTTACGTCCGCGTGCAAGTTGGGCCAATGGAATGTTCGATATAAGCGTTCAGCGGTTTTTTCCCAACCAGTATGTAGCGCTGGGCGAGAGGAGTGAGCCAGGGCAACAAGTTGAGGGCGTACAACGCGGGGGACGTAAAGGCGAACATTCTCGGCAGCAGAGTAATAGAGGAGTCCGTCGCGTTCAAAGTAGCGTCGGATGGTTGTGCGGAGTCCTTTAGGGACATCACCTTGGAGGAGGTGGGTGAGTATTTCTTGGCCTTCGGCGTCAGTGTCTAATGCTTCACGCACTTCATTGAGCAAGGTGGGGGTGACTGCGAGTGTAGAGTTCATCTCGGCGACAGGATCAAGAGGCGTTTGTGTGGAAGTGTCCTTAACGTGAGAGCGGCGCGAGAGGACGTCAGCGATATTGTTCCATTTTCCGTCGATCCATTTGATTTGAAAGTCGATGGACAATATGTCAGCTATCCAGCGGTGATGGACTGGGCGTAGCTTTGGCTGGTCAAGTATGTGTCGGAGGGAGCTGTGATCTGTGAAGACCTTGACGTCACGACCCAAAAGGTATTGTCGGTGAACTCGAAGGGCTTCAACTAACGCGAGAATTTCTCCTTGGTAGGGATGATAGAGCGATTCTGCTGGATTGCATTTTCGAGATGCGAAGACTATGGGGTGTTCGACGCCGTCATCGTCGGGTTGGGAGATATATGAGCCAACGGCGGACTTTGACCAGTCGGAGTAGAGGTGAACGGTTCGTGTCGGGTCAAACATGGAGAGAGTAGACGGATTGCTGAGCTCGTGTTTGACCGAATTGAAGACTTGTTGCATGTCGTCGGTCCATTCGAACGGAGTATTACGAGTGATTTTCTCTGAACGACGGAGAAGATCCGACAACGGGGCTAGCAGTTTCGCTTGGCGAGGGACAAAGCGATGGATGGTGTTTGCTAAACCAAGGAAACTTCGCAGGTCGTGCCAGGATCTTGGTGGTTCAAAGTCGAGGATTGCGGATAGTCGCGAAGGAAGCACTTTTACTTCCCCCTTTGATACTGAGTACCCAAGGTATTCGATGTCAGTCTGGATGAAGGAGCATTTGGATAATCGACAGTGGAGGTTGTTGTCGCGTAATCGAGTCAGGACGGATTTGATGTGTTCCAGGTGTTGTTCAAGGGTTGTAGAGAACACAAGGATGTCGTCCAAGTAGACTGTGAGATATTCGTCAATGCAGTCACGGAAGATGTGATTCATCGTAGATTGGAATGTAGCCGGGGCATTTGTGAGTCCGAAAGGCATAACTACCCATTCGAATGAGCCGTACTTCGTTCGGAAGGCAGTTTTGTGGACGTCGGTGTCCTTAATACGAATTTGGTGGT
Organism: Zopfochytrium polystomum; assembly: GCA_025765615.1. NCBI lineage: Eukaryota > Fungi > Chytridiomycota > Chytridiomycetes > Chytridiales > Chytridiaceae > Zopfochytrium > Zopfochytrium polystomum. The sequence continues at coordinate 24,726 of JAIVFJ010000188.1, read as the reverse complement.
AGCCAGAAGCGAGATCAAGCATTGTGAAGTACTGGGCGCGTTGCAGGCGGTCGAGTATTTCAGTGATATTTGGTAGACCGGTTCGATTTTTGATGGTATTTTTGTTGAGAGCGCGGTAGTCAAACACGAGACGATACTTATTCTTCTGTTTCACATAGAATATTGGTGCGCCGTACGGGGACACTGAAGGGCGGATTCGACCGTGAAGTAAGAGGAAGTCAAGTTCCTTGCGAAGTTGTTCTAGTTCGTCGTCGGCCATTGGATAGAGCGGTCGAAAGGGAGGGGTCGCCTTTTCGTCAACTAGATCAATTCGGTGGTCGGTATCTCGTTCCACTGGAAGTCCGTCAAACTGTTGGAAGACTGTGGGAAATCGGTCGACTATTGTGCGTAAATTTGGGTCAAGTTTCTCGAGAGCTTCCTTATCGGCATCGTTGGACTCGGCAGTTGTACGTTTAAGCGTTGGATCCATGGCCATTATGATTCCCCACGACGTGTTTGGCTGTCGAATAGCACGTTTCAAGGCCGTGGCAGACATGATAACCCCCGGGTCGAAGAGCGGAACTCCGCGGCCGAACCAACGAGTGCCGTCGCTGAGCGTAAGGGTGTTAGAAGGCCAGTCGATGGCGGGGTTGTAGATGTTGAGCCAATCCTTGCCAAGGATAATGTCGTAAGCGATATCAGCGACGAGGAAGCGATGGGAATATGTAAGACCATTGACGGTGAATTCAACGAGGTAGACGTCGCCTGGAGCAGAGGAGGAGGAGCCAGCGGCAGCAAGCTGGAGCGTTACGGAGCCATGGCGAGCGATAGGAGTAAGGTCATGGACGATTGATGGATGAACGTAACTAGGAATGGCACCGCTGTCAACAAGAGCTGTGACAGGAGTGGAAGAAGAAGATACAGAGGCATTGACAACAAGAAGAGGAGAGCCAGAGTTGAAAGGATCGTAAGAAAACGAGATTGTGCGCTTTACGTCTATGTCTACGATGGGGAACAGTGCGGAGAGCGAGGTCGTCAGTTACGATCGGCAGTGGTAGCCGGGCTGGAGACGACCGAGATGGTGGCGCAAGGGGGATTCTTGCGCTGTCGGAGTCCAGGGGCCTTGCAATCCGTGACGGTGTGGTCTTTTCCACGGCAGTAGACGCACCAATTATTTTTGACATATTCAGCACGTTCCGCATCGGTGAGGCGCTTGCGAGCGTGGAGGTTATCGATTTGCATGGCGTCGTCTGTGTGTTGATCGTGTTGAGTGGTGGACCGAAAAGGCCGAAAATTGGATGTTGTCGACAAGGAGGACGAGGCCTGCGAGGTACGAGAACGCTGAGTCTGATTGTTTGGTGAACCAGTTGAGGCGGAGTTGGACTGACGTGGGACAAGGTTGGACTGGCGAGAGCGACTCTGAGTGGACTGCTGAGTTGCGTTGAGCTGGCGTTGCACGCGATGTTGAATGTCGTCTATACGTTCAGCTTCTTGTTGCACCGCAAGAAGGGAGCGAAGGGATGCGAGATTATGGTCCGACTGGAGTTGAGGCTTGAGGCCGTTGCGGTAGACTGTTGCCAAGAAGATGTCAGGAAGGATCGGGCCTTCGGCGTGGATGGAGACAATGAGCTCGTTGAATTCTTGCGAGTACGCGACTGCAGATTTGATCTGTTTGGAGTGGCAAAGGAGGTTGACGGCGTCGCCATACGAAAGCTGCGAACTGAATTGTGTTCGTATCCAAGTGCAGTATACACTCCATTTCATGGATTGGCGAGTCGCAAGAGGGAGATTTCGCCATAGGGAGCGAGCCGTTTTCTCGAGGCCACCGGAGACCCACTTAGTGTACGTCAAGTGATTGTGATAGCGCGGAGGTTGGTCGTCAGCGAGGAGGCCGAGCATTTCGCACCTTTCTTGGGCCGATTCTAGGTAGTCTTCAATAAGGCGGCGAACTGTGTGCGCCGGCTTGTTCTTGACATTGCCGTCAAATGTAGGCGGGGAGGAGGTCGGCGCCTTGAAGTCCTTGAGTGGTCTGTCTTCGCCGGTAGCTCGGAGGGTTGTTGCCATTTGCTGCATGAACCGCTGCAGCAGGTCCGACTGAGCCTGGTTGGCGTCTTGTTGCGTTCCTGAGACCGAATTGCTCGAGGCGGGAGCCGAGGAAGTTGCTTGCGGAGCTGTTGCTTCGGGGGTGCCGTACTGAAACGGGCCGTCGAGTGGGCTGTCCAGCATCGACGTGTCCGCTTCCGGATGGTGGCTGCGAAATTCGGTTCGAAGGCTGCGGAGGGTGCGCACCATTGCAGCAGTGACCACTGGAGAGGTCGAGCGTGCTATTGCACGGCGCTGTTCCAGCAGACTTTCTAGTACAGACGATATCGTCTCCATAGGCTGTGACCCGGAAGCAGAGAACGACATGGTAGAATACGGCAGTGGGGATACCAATCAAAACAGTGAGGCTGACCGTGATTATGGCGGTCGTGGAGACGAGGAGAAGGGTCGTCTTGCTGGGGGCGAGTACCGAGGACGTCGGTACTAGGCGTAGGAAGGGGAAAAGAGAAACGGTTGTTGACCGCTGCTACCAATTGTGAGGATAATTGAACCGACGTAACGGTAAAGTATAGTGGAAGCTGACTTTGTTATTGTGTGGCGCAAGGTATTTATACCTTGCACTTAATTGGTTTCAGTTGATTGGAAGTTAAATTGGGAAGTCCAAATTTGAGGCATCCCAAAGAGGAAGATACTGATTTGTAGACAGACAGGTTGAAAAAGGAAGGAGAAGGGACGATTCCGTGACATCGGTGCAGGGGCGAGTGCGGCGGAAGCGGGTAACGGAAGAATTCGCTGCTTGCTCTCTGACTTCATCTCTCTGTCTCTTTGTCTGTCTCGCTGTCTCTTTCTTTGTCTCTCGCTATCTCGCCCTCCCACCTCCGACCAGCAACAACATGCGCATCCTCGTCATTGGCGGCGGCGTCTCCGGCCCCGTCGCCGCCCTGTTCCTCAAGCGCGCCGGCCACGACGTCGAGCTCTTCGACCGCGTCCTCGACCGCCTCGACGTCCCCGCTACCCTCAACATCCACGAGAACGGCTCGCGCGTCCTCAAGCACCTCGGCCTCCTCGACCAGGTCGTCGCCGCCGGAAACATCTGCGACCGCTACGACCTGCGCACCGTCACCGGCGACCCCGTCACTTCCTTCCCAAACCCGCGCAACGGCGACCTCGTCACCATTACAATCGTCCGCAGCGTCTTTGTCCGCATCGTCCTCAACGCCCTCGTCATGGAGGGAGTCTACGTCCACCTCGACAAGCTGCTGGTCGGCATCGAGCAGCCGACGGACGGCGGCCTGGGCGTCAAGGCAAAGTTCAGGGACGGCACCGTCGCGTTTGGCGACATCCTGATCGGCGCCGACGGCGTCCACTCGGCCGTCCGCCGCGCGCTGTTCCACACCCGCCACCCCGTCCCAGCCGGCATGGTCAGCTACTTTGGCATCGTCGACAACGATCCCTCCTTCAACTGGACCTCGCGCGACCACGTCTTCTTCACCGACAACGCCACCGCCAAATCCGGCATGATCCAGCGCGTCTCGGACCGCCAGCTCGCCTGGTGCATCTTTGAACTGAAACCCGACGAGATCGACCCGCGCGACGACTGGCGCCCGCTGCTGTTCGACCTCCGACAGAAACGCGCCGAGCTCGCCGACATGGCGAGGCGGTGGAAGCTGCCGCAGGTCTTTGAGGCCATGATCGTCGCCGCGAAGGAGATCGTCCCAGTTACCATCCTGGACCTGGAGACCCTGCCGCAGTGGTCCGCAGGCAACTGCGTGCTGATCGGCGGCGCCAAGCACGCCATGGTCCCGTTCCTGGGCCAGTCGTGCGGCGTCGCGCTCGAGGACGCCGAGGTGCTCGCGACGCTGCTCGCGCGGCTGCCCGCCGACCCGCGCCGCGCGTTCCAGCTGTTTCAGGACGCGCGGTTCCACCGCGTCCGCCGGCTCGCCGAGGCCGCGCGCACCCAGGGGAAGCGGCAGTTTGCGACCACCCCCATCGGCGCGACCGTCGGCAAGATCGTCATGAAGGTCGTGTCGGCGACCGGCGGCGGGTTCTCGGCGGACGAGATCGTGTCGTACGACGGGCAGGCCGCTGTGACGGAGATTTTGTTCCGGAACGGGCTGATTTAAGTGTGGCGTCGATTTGACGATGTTTGGATGATGATGCGTTCGATGATGGTCGTGGGATGTCTGTGCGCACCCCAATGGTAATATTATTCTACGTCTTGTGAAAACGTTGCGAATATGTTTCTTGTTCGAGCGACTTTTTGTACTGCCGTTGGATCGGCCGCCTCTTCTCCTTTGAGTTTCCACCTCCTCTCCCTTTTCATTAGCTTGACATTCCACATTGCAACTATCACTCCGTTTTCGTTGCGCCACGTTGTCACTTCTTTCAATATTTTTTGTTGTCGCTGGGCGACGGTTTCGTGCGTAGGGCCGAACTGGACATTCAAGGACTTCATGCATCAAATAGAAAACACTGGATTTTGTGGAAAGAGAAGGAAACTGGTATCCGCCGTGTAGCCCAAAAAAGGATGAGCGTTGCCTGCCTAGCTGGCGGAAGAAATGCGGATGAAGTGCCGATTCCTCGAGCGGAAGTTTTGCATGCACTTTAAGGTTATTGGGCGGTTAAATGCAATTTCCCTTGGCGCACCTTCGTGGCGCTTCCAAGCTCGTCTCACACTCTCCTCACTCTGAAAAATCCTGTTCAAACGTTCCTTGTTTGCGGCTTCTATGTTTGTATATTACAAAGCGCTTACAACTCACTCCTCGTATGTCGGCAGCCACTCTTCTTCACGTACCGCCGCACCACAGCACAGCACTCCTTCGCCACTTTCCCGCAAGTGCCCGTCCCAAGTCCAAGCTCCTTCCGCCAGCCCTCCAAACGTCTCCGCACCTATCCCGCACGGCCGCCACGATGCCCCACTCTCTCCGACATCCACCCAGACCCGAGTCCGGCACTGCACCAATCGCTGTGGAAATAGGCGCAGTGATCTCGGGCCGCCGGCTGACTGCGGAGGCAACAGTGTCCCTTGAAAGGGGGAAAACGACGACGGGGATCGAGAACGTCATCGGCGACCGCGGTGTTCCAAAGAGCAGCTGTGCGAAAAAAACCGTGATCCGCAGCCGGTACGTGGACTGCAGCCACGGGGTCGTGGAAACGGACGTTGGCGCCGGGAGCTGCGGCGGCAGGTCAATGTCTATCTGAGTGTGAGTTTTTGAATCGGATTAGTTGCGTCACGGTAACAGCACAGGTCACGAGGCAGCAACGCAATACCTTATTGAGCTTTGAGAAATCGCTCCACCTCGTCGCCGTGTCGACCTTGACCACGCGCGACTCGTATAAGCCGAGGACGCCCTTCACGGACGCGCGGTACTCGTGCACGAGCTCGAACCGGACGTTCGCGATCGTTACGCTGGACTCTCCCGTCGCGCCTCGACCCGCGGCGGCCTCCAATGGCGGGACGGCGCGCTCCACCGACGCCCGGAACCGAACCCGAAACGGCGCACCGGGGACGACCACCCTCGGACACTCCGCTCGGCACCAAACCCCGTCCCCCGCGACCGTGACTGCCGCCGCGACCGACCGCGGGCCGCCGCGTAATCGTTCCATCTCGAAACCGCGCGCGACCGCGGGTTCCAGCGGCGCGAGACCGCGACCGATCCGGACCGCGGCTGTCGCGGTGGGGTACGCGGTCGCTGCGGGCCAGCCGCGGGTGATGGGAAGGAGTGGGGCGTAGTGGACTGTTGCGTCGAGGGTGTAGGCGACTTCGACGGAGAGGGCGGATCGAGATGGGTCGAAGCCGCGTAGAAGGGTTGGCGTGGTTTCGGCGTCGTCGTTGACGGTCGCGAGGGCGACGGGTGGGATACGTACGAGCTGCGTGGCGGGGAGTCCTTGCGCGGTGGCACTTGGCACGACGATTTGGAACGGGAGGTCGACCGTCGCAGAGAGGGGGCCTCCGGGGACAGGTATGGTGTGAGTGATGTCGAGGAGAGTGCCTGAGAGGTTCCGGCTGAGGGTGGTAGTGCGTGTGTGGATTGAAGGCTTTGCGGAGAGGGTACAGCGGAGGCGGATGGAGGCGGAGATGAGTGTACGTGCAGGCAAGGGATGCAGACGTGGTTTGACGCGGAGGATGCCTGTTACGATGAGGTCGTCGATGCCGGGGATGCCTGTGACAAACTGACTCGCGTCGTGCGTGCTGGCGATGGAAGCACTCTTTTCATAACCGCGTCGGGCGGCGGTGACGATATCGAGGCCTTGAGAAAAAGAGTCGGACGGGGTTTTTGAGGGGGACGGAGTCGGCAGCGGAGTTGTTGCGGCTAATCGGGGAGAGGTGGCGGCTGATTGTGGAGAGGCGGATGAGGCCTGCGGAGTTTGAAGAGTGTCTCGAGGCGGGAGCGGCAGGATGGATACGTCCATGGCTGTTTTTCGTGTCAATGCTTGCGCAATCGGTGGTTCTGATTTGGGATGAGGGCAAGTTACAAGCAACAGGGGCGGCGATGGGCTAGTAGTTATATAAAATGGGATTTTGCTTCAAGTGCTTCGTTTCAACACTTAGTCTCTCTCTCTCTCTCTCTCTCTCTCTCTCTCTCTCTCTCTCTCTCTCTCTCTCTCTCTCTCTCTCTCTCTCTCTCTCTCTCGCTCGCTCTCTTTCTTTCTCGCTTCAGTTGTTAATCTCCCTTTCACCCCACACGGCGCACCCCCCAGCTGGGTGATTCGACAGGCTCGCAACAAGCCTTTGCCTCGTTTAGTTTCAAATCGCGACTGCGGAATGGATGGCCAAGAGAAGACAAAAGAAAAAAATTGAAAAACGCCGACACAAAGATCGCGCCATCGCAGGTTCGGAATATTCGAAACGGCCCGTCGGATCAAGATTACTTTTTACATGTGGAACACACCCCAACCAACGAACGCACGCGGCGTGATTCGACGGGCCCCACCCCTCGCCTCGTTTTCTCTTTCTCGGCAAGCCCGACTGCGGAAGGCACCAATCAATCTGGCCGGATTCCGTGGAGAAAACATCGGACCAACGGCGCGTGGTAGCAACTTGGACTCAGCCTTTGGAAGAGACTGCGAAATCTATAGAAGAAAGAAAGTGTTAAAGCAAAACGATATGAAACCCCCCACCCCCCCTCCCTCCGAAGAAAAATAGGGGCACAATTTAGGACAACTTCGCGGGATTGAGGATCCCAGGATCAGCGAGTGGCGACTGCCAGCCTTTGCGCGTGGTTGATTCCTGGGACCGCTCGTTCCGCTTTGAGCACGTTGCCCTGTGTTCGTGTTGAAGGGGAAGAATGTGGCGTAGTGACCCCTTACCCTTGCGAGCCAGCCGCAGCGGTTAGCAAAATGCCGCATGCTCGTCTTGGCTTCTCAAGCAAGCTGCTACGTCAGAATGCCGCTCACAAGTGGTGAGAAGAAAGCGGTTTTAGAGCTGAAGTATAAAGCGCGTATGCAGTCTGGGGCGTGCGCGTGGCACTGGCGGCAGCCCCAGTGGGCGCCTTCCGCGCCGACGTCATCCTCGTTCCATCCAGGCTGCAGTATAGGTCGTGGAGTTGTAGATCAGAATACTCAGTACCTCTTATAATTATTCAAACAATTCAGCGAGGCTACCTCATCGTTGAAGTCAGCGGTCTCGAGATGTTGCACACCGCCGCGCTCACGTCGGCGTCCGAATGGATCGGGGCTGGTGAGAAAGGTGGAGATACCTTAAGCTGCACAGTTAGCCGTAGGTAGAATGTTGGAACAGTTCATGATCGAACGCAAGAGCGTGTTCTGCAAAACCCCAAGTTTCCCTCAAGCATGCTCGAATCATTTCCACATCATAGATTTGGGGAATGTCCGAAAGCGGGCGACCTAATCACCAACCACGCCAAACTCACCTCGCCGCTTGATCGAGCGGCCCACCACTTATTACTGCCAGGCGCGCATTCCCCCCCAGCTGGAGATCTCAAACCTTTGCTGCTCCTCCATGGCTGCTGCACCCGAAACCGATCAGAGTGGATTCCGCTCAACGCTATTCCTTGCCTTTCGCCAAAGCCCCTACCGTGCGTGGAACTCGCCGCGTTCAATCTGGCTGCCGTCGAAACGGTCGCATCCATCAAGCTCGGCCTGCACCGCGACCTGCGCTCGTCAGCAATCTCGCTGACTGTCCCTGCCGGACGGTTTGCGAAGGAACGACTCACTCTCGAAGGCACGCCCAGCATCTGTCGTTTCATCGGCCAAACGTTCGTGGGCGCTGGTCGCCTCCTCGCATCGCTTTCTCCAGAGAGGCAGACGCTGGTGGACGAGTTTCTGGAACTTGCCGCCGCCGTCGCTGCCCGTTCTGTCGCGCCCATCGATGCCCTTAGTCGGATCAAAGCCGGATCGCCGGTCCTGTCCAGTAACCCCTCGGCCCAGACCCTGACCCTCGCCGACCTCGTCGCGTGGGACATTGCCCGTCAGCACCCCGGTCGTGTTCCCGAAGTTGATATCTGGGCCGCTTCTGTCCAAGCGGTGCCAGAGATCGGGCGCGCGCTGGAACGAATCAGCGACGCACTCGCCAGTACCAACCTCCTCGACGAATACCGCTTTACCATCGCCGACGAGATTGCCCGCTTCACCGACGTCGCCCCGGACGCCGTTTTCCCGCTCGTGGAGAACAGGTGGCCCAAGGACGCGTCCCGGTGCGACTTTACCGTCGTCGCGAACCGTCTCCGCCTTCCCGGCGCCCCGCAACAAGTCGCGAAAACCGTGGCCGAAAAGTTTGGGCGGGGCGACGACGGCTTGTTCGCGAACGTCAAGGCGGACGGGGCGTTTATAAAGTTTTTTCGTCGGCTGGCCCAAGTTTCGCGACCGGCTGATACCAAAAATCTTGCATCTCGACGAGAAGTACGGGTTCAACAGTTCCGGGCACGGGAAGCTGGCCGTGGTCGAGTTCAGCAGTCCGAATATCGCGAAACCATTTCATGTCGGTCACATCCGCAGCACCATCATCGGAAACTTTGTCCAAAGTATATTACAGGCGAACGGCTGGGACACCGTTTCTATTAACTATCTTGGGGATTGGGGAAAGCAGTATGGTGAGTTGAAGAAGATGAATTCGTCAGAATGGTCTGTTCACGAGTTTATAGGGTTGCTTGCTATCGGTTTCTCTCGCCATGGAAGTGAGGCTTGCCTTGTGGCAGATCCTATTCGCCATCTTTACGAAGTCTATGTCCAAATCAACGTAAGTATCCTCTAGTCATTCGAACTCCTTTGTTTGCTCTTACCGAATATGCACCTCAGAGCGAAGCACGCACAGACGAAACCATTCATGATGAGGCTCGTGCATATTTCAAGAAAATGGAAGAAGGTGAGGAACAACGATGACTTAGATCCCGAAAAAAGGTTCATCTCACTCTTTCCGCTCTTTTTGCAGGGGATGCGGAGTGCCTAGGTCTGTGGCAGCGATTCCGCGACCTCAGCATCAGCAAGTACCGCGAGATATACGACCGCTTCCACGTTCACTTTGACGAGTACGCAGGCGAATCCTGGTACTCTGCTTTGCAAATGCGTAGCGTTGTCGACAGGATGGAAGACATGGGACTTCTCTCGGACGCGGCGGGCTCTCGCTCTGTCGACCTTAAAGCGTAAAAACTCGGCCTCGCCGTCATCGAGAGGCGTGACGCAGGTGGGATGCTGTACATCGCTCGTGACATCGCCGCCGCCATGCATCGTCAGGAACAGTACAAATTCGACAAGATGTATTACGTGGTCGGAACCCAGCAAGAGAACCACTTCAAGCAGCTGTTGAAGGTGTTGGAGCTCATGGGCTTACCGTGGGCTGATCGCTGCGAGCACATCGCCTTTGGCATGATCAAGACCCAAGACGGCAACATGAACACCCGCAACGGAACCGTCGTGTTCCTCGAAGACCTCCTCAACGAGTCGCAAGCGTCGATGCTCGAGGTCATGATGCGGAACCCAGCGCGGTTCCAGCAGCTCCAGAACCCAAACGAAGTCGCAGGCCTCGTCGGCCTGACCGCGATCATGATCGAGGACATGCGCTCCCGCCGCGTCAAGGACTACGAGCTCGACGAGGACCGCATGCGCGCGTTCGAGGGCGACACTGGGCCGTACCTGCAGTACGCTCACGCCCGCCTCCGCTCGATCGAGCGCACGGTCAACCTCGACGTCGGCCCGGGAGTCGACCTGTCCGCGCTGACAGAGCCGTCCGCGGTGACGCTGGCGGACGTGATGGCAGTGTACCCCGACGTGGTGCGCGACGCAGGCGTGTCGCTGGAGCCGTGCAACGTTATTGGGTTTGCGTTCCGGCTCGCGCACGCCGTCATGGTCGCACTGGAGAACCTGCGCGTGTTGAACCAGCCCCTCGAGGTTGCGAGCGCGCGGCTCGCGCTGTTCAAGGCTGCGCGCATTACGCTCGGCAACGCGCTTCGTAGTTTGGGGATCTTGCCGTTGGAGCGTATGTGATCCTGTGCAAACCAATCGAAAAAAAAAAACGGAGAGAGGACAGGCTGTGCACCGAAAAGACATCAGAGTATTTACCTTTTTTCACAAAGAGCGGGCTATACATACGTACTGTATGTGCAGTGGTTCGGATGTGGGTGTGGAGACCCCTGTGTGTTGTTGGCGTTGTGATGGAGCAGAAGCAAAAGTCCACCCAAATTTCAAGCGCCAATGTTGGCTGGAACCCTTCGTCGCACGCGCCCCCGTTCCAATGGCTGGGCTTTTTTTGATTGAGCGAACACCAATAATGGATTTGATTGGTCTGCTGGAAAGTCCGAGATTTTCATCCGCTTCCCCAATTCTTTTTTTTTTTTTTTTTTTTTTTTTTTTTTTTTTTTTTTTCGTTTTCATCTCCGTTCGCTTCATTTCGAAACATTCCGCATAATGCACATCCTTGTGATCGGAGGCGGCGTCGCAGGCCCCGCCGCCGCCCTCGCACTCAAGCGCGCAGGTCACAGCGTCGAGCTGCTCTTCGACCAAGCCCTTGACTCCATCGACACCCCCGCCGGAGTGATCGTCGGCGAAAGCGGCCTCCGCGTCCTCAAGCGCTGGGGGCTCCTCGACGACCTCGTCCGCCGCGGCAACCGTGCCGACCGCCACCTGATGCTAAACATCCACGGCAGCCTCATCTCAAACGTCCCAAACTACCCCGCCGGCCCTGATCGCGACCTGACCACCGTCACTATCCTCCTCTCCACCCTGTCCCGGGTCCTGACAGATGCACTGGCCCGTGAGGGCGTCGCAGTCCATACAAACAAGCACCTCGTCTCCATCGAGCAGCCGTCCGACGGTTCCCTCGGCGTCATGGCAACCTTCATGGATGGCACCTCTGCGTACGGCGACATCGTCGTCGGTGCCGACGGCGTCCACTCCACCGTGCGCACAGCCCTCTTCCCCGACCGGGTCCCGCACGAAGCCGGGTTTGTCGGCTACGCTGGCGTCGTCGACGACAACCCGTTCTTCGACTGGACCCCGAGCGAGCTGCAAACGTGCGCCGACACCACCACCGGCCGGTCCCTGCAGGTCTTGCGCGTGTCCAAGGACCAGCTGTTCTGGGTCATGTACGAGCCCAAGCACCACCAGACCGACTTGGGGAACTGGAAACCGCGGTTCGACGCAAACCTGAGCCAGGAGAAGCAGCGGCTTATGGAACTCGCGAAACGGTGGGAGCTGCAGTCAGTCGTGCCGTGGATGATCCGATACGCAAAGGAGATCGCAACATTCACTCCGCACTTCATCGAACCCTTGCCGCAGTGGTCCAAGTACAACTGCGTCCTCCTCGGCGCCGCAAAGCATGCGATGCCGTCGTTCCTCGGGCATGCGTGCGCCCTCGCGCTCGAGGACGTGGACGTCCTCGCCGAGCTGCTCGCACGACTTCCCAACGATCCGCGCCGCGCGTTCCAAATGTACCAGGACCTTCGGTACCCGCGGGTCAAGATGATCTGGGACATCGTGAGGGAGGAGACGAGGAAGATGTCCGGCGCGACGCAGATGGAGGTCAAGGTGGGCGACTTTGCGCTAAGGTGGAGCGCGGCCTTTTCCTCGATGAAGCGTGGGAACCTGACGCCAAAGGAGATTCTGTTGTACGACGGTCGCGGCGCTGTGTTGGAGTTGCTCTCGCGGAATGGGTCCTCACAGAGAAGGAATTGATTACCTTTGTACGCGTTGCCAATTTTTGGTTCCATCTGCCTCTCACAAATAGCGGGGTTTCGGACTTGACACTTCCTTTACTGTGCCTCTTGTGGTAAAGATAATGTACATCTCGAAAGTTTGTCGCTAGAGTCAAAGAACCGAAAAGCTCCAGACTAGGAACAAGTATTACAAACGGACCAAGTTGCAAAATGCCACAGTCCTGGCTTCCCACTTCTTGAAGTCCGAGAGTCCTGACGTCGACACCGTCGATGACGAATGTCCCGCCCGTCGGTTCGATGATGCGGAGCAGGGTGAAAGTCTCGTTGACTGAGACAAAGTGCGGCTGGAATGGAAGCAAGCGGATAACAGTAAATTCGGAAAGGTGCCCCATTGCGATGAATTCGTTGATAAAGAAGCTTCTGCAAGCAGCATCTATTAGATTACCGTTATCTAAACGTGAGTGAAATCTACCAACATTCCGACCTCCTTCCCTTTCAAACAACAAAATAAATCCCGAGGCCATCATTTCCATCTTCGTCATCAGACCTCCACCGTCCTACTGTCGCTTCGCTCACGGCGCGCCCACATAGGGCCGCCGTCTCTTTGCCTCGGCCTCTTGCGCAATCTGGACGAGCTCTTCGAACTCGCCGGTCTCCTCGCACCTGCCACCACCGGCCGCGTGATGAGAAAAAGAGGTTATGACTACGCGACATTCAACCGAATCTGAAAAATTGGTGCGTCGCCCGCTGATCTTACATTTTCCGGAACACCGCGACCTTGGATTGGCGAATCAGACGGTATGGGGTATCGTTCTCGATGATTCGGCCCTGGTCCAGCACAATCACCCGATCATCTACATTTTTTTTTCCGGTTAGACCACTCCACTTGTTTTCTCTTCCAGTTTTGGGACGACACTCACAGTCGACGATGGTTTTTAGGCGATGAGCGATTGTCAGCACGGTGGAGTTGGACAGTTCCGTTCGGATCGTGTCCTGGATGCGCGAGTCCGTCTCGGTGTCAACTGAGGCCGTTGCTGCGAGTTTTGCGACCGAGGTGCGAATTAGCACAGGTAAGTTGTAGTGAGAAAGTCTGACAAAACCAACCTTCGTCCAGCACAATCACTTTGCTCGTCCGCGCCAGCGCTCTCGCCAGGCACAGCAGCTGCCGCTGTCCCGCAGACAGGTTGGACCCGCCCTCCGCGATCGCCGTGTCGAGCGTGATTCGAAACCTGTGGCGGGGCGACCGCGTCTTTGCTGCCGATGCGTCGTTGCTGCCGTCACTGCCACCAGACTCGACTGAAACAGTATCCGCCCCCGATGACGGCGGCTCAGAGGCAGAGTCAGGGGCGGCCACAGAGGTTGCGGTGGCGTGCGCGGCGTCGTTGCTGTTGCCGACGAGATGCACGCGGCGGAGCGCGTTCCACAGCGTCGCGTCGTCGAGGCTGTCGAACGGGTCCAAGTTTGAGCGGACGGTGCCGGCAAAGAGCACGGGGTCCTGCGGGATGATGGTCAAATTGGAGCGAAGATCGTAGAGACCGAGGGTCCGAATGTCGACGCCGTCGATGATGAGTCTCCCGCCCGCCGGTTCGATGATGCGGAGCAGGGCGAGGGTCAAGGTTGACTGGACAAGGAGCGGTCGAAATAGGAGCAAGCGGCAAATAAAAAAAATTTAGCGATGAGATGGCATCGGCAGGCAGGAGTTCACACATCTTTCTTCTCCTATTTGGCATACCTTGCCCGCACCAGTGCGACCAACTATCCCGACTTTCTCGCGCGGAAAAATGTCGGCCGAAATGCCGTGTAAAACGAGCGGTGTGTCGTTGGAGTACCGCATTTCCAGATTTTGGATTGAAATCCTTCCTTCCTGCGGCCAGTCCTTTGGCGGTCGGCTACCTGCAATGACCGCAGGTGCCTCTTGTTCCAAGTTCAGATATTCGTCGCATCGTTCTTCAAGGCAAACAAGGAGGGACCACAATAACTAGTGAGAAAATGGACACAAAACAAAAAAAACCACCACCGATCACTCACCAACAGAGTTCATCGACATCTCGAGCCAGCTCTGGTTCCAGACCAGAATAATCAAAGCTTGGGACAACTGGAGCGTCAAGTTGAGGCAGAGCCCCGCCACGCTCGCGTCGACGCCGGAAATCAGGATCAAAATGCTCGCCGCAAACATGACGAGCGCCGAAAGTATCTGCATGCGGATTGAGGCCCAGATTGAGCTGATGGCAAGGTAGTAGGAGGCGCGGTTCGAGTCGTCGAATCTGCGGCAGGATTCCGCCGCGAAGGCGTTGGTGCGGTGGAAGGCGCGTATAACGGAAACACCCCTGTGAATTCAAGCCAACAAGTGTCGCCAAGGGAACCATTAGTGAGGACGGTTTGGCTATCAACAAAGCGCATCACTATTATTCTGTGGTTCGGAAAGACTTACGTAAGCGTTTCGCCGAAATGGGAGTATATAGGAGACCGAGTAACAGAGTTGATTCGCTTCAGGGATCTTGAGGTTCGAATGTAGTACATCCCAATACGCGCATAAACATAACCTGTAAAAATTTACACAGGCTGAGTAAGGAAATTGTGTTGCGGCCAATTCTGCAGAAATAGCAGATCAATGCTGATCGCGACTCACCAAGTGGCAAGAGTAGAAACAAAAGAGGGGGTACGACCGAGGTGATTGCCCCGACGACAAAGAGCAGTGTGAGGATTTCTAGTGAGGAACAGTGGCATAGTTCCGTGAGAAACCTTTCTTCTCCATGGCAAAATTTCAAGTGCTTCACTTACGATACATGACGCTTCCACCGCTGGTGTCACCAACACCGATAATCAATGAGAATTTGACAAAGACGCTGCCGAAACTTGCAACCTTACCTTATTCCAACGTCAAAGTCCACCGCCTCTATATCCCTCGAGAACCGATTGATGATCCTCCCAAGCGGAGTCACTTCGAAAAAGCGCAGCGGCGCGCCAAGCACGTTTCGCATCATGCCGCGGTGAATCGTCCGACCCGCCCGTTGCTGAACTAACGCGAGGACCACGAGGCGAATAATGATGGTCGCGATGGTGAGAACGGCGAACGCCGCGTAGTACTTGAGGTAGTACGACGTCGGGTTCTCTTCCTGTGCAAAAGTCTCTTGATGAAGGTCGACGGAAACAGCCGCCGAGGACGAAGTTGGATCAGCTTTCTCGTAAGATCGGGTCCACTGGGCGACGATGACGTCCATGTATACGGTCAAGCCGACGTTGACAGCGTATGCGGCTATGAGGATGGACAGAGATGGGAGACCGCCGAGGGCAAAGTAGAAGAGGTAGTACACCGACAGCTTGACGTTTCCAGTAGCCATCGCCTCGTCTTCAACAAGCTTTGCCTTCTTCTTTCGATCCATGTCGGTGGGTGACAAACCGCCCAACGCCGTGGCGCCGTCGTCCAACTGGCCGTCAGCGGGTAATGACGCGGCATCGACAGTCAGCGACCCATGCGCAGCGGTGGCCGCGAGCCTGGCTCTTTCTGCCAGGATGACGGGCGCGGCCTCCGCGACGCTGTCGCCAAAGGGAGTTTGCGGAAGGCGGCCAGTCGCGAGGTTGGACAGGACGTCTTCGACGGCGCCCTTGGAGACGACGCGGCCCGACTCCACGAGAACGAGGTAGTCGGCGCGCGGGACCGCGAGACCGACGGCGTTTGTAACGAGGAGGCGGGTGCGGGTTGCCAGGAGGTCGAGGATGCAGTGCTCGTAGATGTGGCGGGCCGTTGGTGCGTCGACCGCACTGGCATCCGTGGGTGGAAGGGAGGGCGTGAGTACAACAAAGATTCTGGAACAAAAAAGGAAGGGAAACAGGGGTGACTCACGATAGCGGATCATCCAGGAGAACCCACGGCGAGTCCGAGTACGCCGCCCTCGCCAGCGATATCCGCTGCTTCTGCCCACCGCTTAGATTGATTCCCTTCTCACCAATCTCCGTCATATCGCCTCCGTCCAGCGTCTCCAAATCCTTGACCAGCGCGCACGCATCGATGACCCGCTGGTACCGCACGCGGTCATACGGCTTTCCAAACAGGACGTTGTCGCGTACCGTGGCGTTTAGCAGCCACGGAACCTGCGGGACGTACGCGACGCCGAGGCTTGTCTCGAACGACGGGACAGAGGCGGCGGCCAGCGGCGTCGACGTATCCACGGGGCAGGACCGGCGTCCGTGTGTGCGCCGCATTTCGCCGAGGAGCGCGAGGAGCAAGGAAGACTTGCCCGCGCCGGTGGCCCCGACGATGACCGTCAGCTTGGACACCGGGAAATCCCCGTCGAGCTCGGTCAGGCTGAACACGTTGGCGCGTCGCTGCTCTTCCATGGCCGAGCGGGGCGCAGATGGCGGAGGTGCTGCCGCGGGTCGCTTCCAAATGAGACTGGCCTGCGATAAGAGGCTCGGCCGTATCGGCTCGGGCGGCCGCGCGGCGTTTTCGGACCATTCGAACGACGCGTTTTCGAATCCGAGGGCGGTGCTGGGCGAGCTGTCTGAGGCTTTGTTGGAGGCCGGATTCGTGAATTCCTCCAAGTCCTCCTCTTTGAGGAAGAGGTCGATTCGTTTGTAAGAAACCCATGTGTTGATGAGTTGAACAAGTGTGTCGGGAAATGTCTGCAAGAACAAAAGAATGAGCAACAACAGGGGACGCTGTTGACAAAAGTGATTCACCTGGAGTGGACCTCGCAGCAAATTGAACAGGGAGAGAGCGGTGAATGCGACAGTAGCATCAAGCTTGTTGCCCATGACAACGGTGTATGTCAGCAGAGTGACAAACGTGGTCAAAAGCGGAGCGGAGAACCACAAGACCCGATTCATAGCCGCAACGACTTTCTCCTCAAATATATACTTCAGTTCGTCCTCCCGAAGGACATTAATCTTTTCCTCGAATTGCTTCTCCCAAGCGAATAGTTTGATGATTTTGATGCCTTGGAGAAATTCATTCATGGCGTTGACGCGTCGATCGGTCACGACTTTAAGGGTCGCCCAAAGATCTCGCAGCATTCCTTCATCCGACGATGCAGCAACGATAAGTGAAAGGTCGATGACATTGTGGGAACGTTAGGACAGCAGCGGAGGCACTTGAAAAATGTATGAAGTTCACCTGCAAGCGGCGTCCCCGAAAAGATCAAGACGACAAGAACTGTGACTCCGGCAAGCGCGGCCACTCCAAGGACATACACGAGCGCCGCAACCGCAAGGACAATCTGAACAAACGTCACGATCGGGAAATAGATCTTGCCAACCCATTGTCCCACAGAATTCGAATCGACTGCCCGTGCGATAAGGGTTTGGTGAAAGGTGCACCTTTGGCTTCCGGAAAAGAGAAGGCTACTTACCGGACATCAAGTTCGCTATCTTCCCAACCGATGCGCCGCGTTCATCGCCTTCAAGAGCGATTTGAGGGCTCCGGTGAAGCGCCTTTCGATAAATCAACCCCGATAGTATGTTTGCGTTACGGATCCCAAACTTTTTCTCCAAAAGCTTTACTTGACCGTCGAGGGCATATCGTATCACGGTGGTCAGCAGCATCCCAACGACAAACGCGTACGCCACCCAGACGGGGGCAGCTCCTTGCTCGCCGCGGTGATCGAGAAAATCGAGGATGCGGTTGAGAAAGAACGGCTGCGCAAAGAAGACCGCCGTCGATCCGGCGAGCAGGAACGCCTGCGTGATAATCGTCTTCCGGTTGAAGAGATAGAGCACGTAGAGGAGAGACGCGTCGGGGTGTCGGCTCCGGAGGCGGTAGTACCGTTGGAGGTTGCTATCGATGTTTTCGGCTGGATTCACGCTCCAAAGGTCGGCCAAGGTTATTTCGTTCTTGTAGCCGTGATCCATGACGGAGCTGAACCAGGAGAAGGACAATCGTGAGTAAAGGGACGCGTCCAACTCTGGAGACTGCTTTTTCTGTGTTACGAAACCGGTTGACAGTGGGATTAGTCCATGGAAACACAGACATGTTTTCCCAGCCGCTTGCACACGCAACACACCCCGTTGATCAACTTTCGGCGGATCGGAGCGACGCCCACGCTTGAGCTTTTGCGCACGAGGGCTGCGGCCGCCACGAGAGAGACGAGCACCTCTGCGACCGCGGCGGCGGCGACAGCAGCGACGCGGACATGTTCTGGTTCCTGCGTCAGTAGAGTGCTGAAGACCACGACGACGACGATGGACGAGGAGACAGCGTAGACGCCGTAGAACGAGGCCAGAGCTAGAAGACACCGTTTCGCCGCGCGTTTGTCGAGCTCGGCTGCGATGCTAGTGCGTGGGGCAGATTCCACTGCTGCTGCTGCGGCGGTGGCGATTATTGGCGCCACGACCTGTTTGTGGTCCTTTGCAGTTAGTAACAGCAGTGACAGAAAGATAATTCGCTCACCAAAGGAGTCGCTAAAAGTGTGGCAATTGCGAGCCAATTCAGCAACGAGGAGGACGGGTCGAGCTGGGTCACGACCAGGGCGATTTGAAGGAGGAGAAGTAGGAAGAGGAGCGCGGAGGCTGCGACCGGGACAGCCAAGGCGGCTCCGTCGACGGCTGGGCTCGGTGGTGGCGTCGTCGGCGGGTTGCTGGTGGCGTCCCCGTTGGCCGAATCCCACTCCCAAAGGCTCGCGGCCACATCTTCGTCGCCAACGTCGTCATCGCGGCTGTGGTTGCTGCTGTCGTCGCCGCCAGAGGGCGCCGACACGGGCAGGAGGAGTGGAGTTGACTCTGGCGGCAGGTGGTGCTGCTGGTCGTGGCGGTGCCGCCGTGGAACTTGAAGCAGTTGACGAAGGACCGTGCGCCGGGCGGCGGCGGTCGCAACGGCGAGCGCCAGCAGGGGAGCCGCGGCGGCGGCTGCGGCGACGGCGGGGCCGTCCGCGAATCTCATTATTGTTGTTGTTGTTGTTGTTTTGCTGTTTACGATCTGTCAGCTTTTATATTTTTTCTTTTTTTCTTTATCCTTTCCGCGGACGGACAAAAAAAAAAAAGGAGGAAAAAACTTTCGCAGGGTAAAACGCACGAGTGTTCCGTAAACAACAATAAATTATTATCGACGGGGCGAAGCCACCGCCCCCCCGATCATCTCCCTCCCACCCGGAATTGAAATTTAAATCATCGTCGTTCCGATCAATCGGAATGCATCCATCACGGCAGCACTCGAATGTCCCACGCGGCAAACCGTCATCGCTCGATCCCAAAGAAACAAATCGCGGAATGCCTGCCTGCCTGCCTGCCTGCCTGCCTGCCTGCCCACACGCGAATGTTGTCCACGCGTCACGATCCGCCAATCATCCATCACAGGGAGACCTCTCACCCCAGTGTTTGGTTAATTAGAGTGTTTTGTCGTTCGTCGCGCACGCTTGGGAAGAGATACAGTATTCGCTTATTGTCGCCGTGGAAAAAAAAAATCAAACTGAAGCAGCTCTGGCAAATCTGTTCTATACAGGAAAGGCGGTTGTAGCCTCGGTCTCCGACGGGAGGCAGAAGCTTCGCCGACGGACACTCCCTTCTGCTCCCACTACAAATCCTGTGTCGTCGGCTGCCACCCAATCTCGGCAGTATCCTCTATCGGCACTGCCCCACCCCTCATCCGCGCGTATGGGCCTTCTGCCGTAACTTGTCCCGCACAGCGCAGTCGCGGGCGACGGCTGGGTGTCACCGTCGCCTGCGGGGTCGAAGGACATATCACGCAACCGCCACATTGTCACGCTATCATTCCGCGGCCAAGTTGGCCACGTCTGGGTTCCCGTGCCGCTCATGGATGCTGTTCAAGCCGCCCGGGAGCACGGTAAAGGAGGAGCCGCAGTGCTGTCCCCCAACGGGCACTCACCTCTTTGGGGTTCAAGGGAGACATTACGCCGCCTCTTCCGACTTTGTCCGGTATCACCCCCAAGCCCCAAGAGGCCCCCGGACGGTCTCCCTGAAGGTCCACGGCCACGGCTTGCCGGATCGCCTGAACCGGGGAGGCACTCAGGCTGCACTGCAGGACTGTGTTGAGGGTAACAAATGGAGTTGAGTGCTGACGACGCTGCAACACGTACGGAATTGGCTGTATCTATTGTTGTGGCGATTTTGTGTGTGTTTTCTCAAGCGCATCAGATCGGATTACAGACTTCTCTCGCATTGAGGGCATCATCATCTCGCGAGCACCACCACCTTCGGCCAATGGGCCATCGCGGCCATGGTCTTCTACGGGGATCCTGCGCCCAAAGGGTCTCCTAGCTGACTGGCGTTTGGTGCTGGTCGCAAACTCGGCCTCCTTTGGTTCTTGGTCAAGACCTTTTGGTTCTCAGGCCAAGTTCTGTACCTTGTTTCCATCCGCAGACACTTTCAGAAGGAGCGGCCCGTTATGCGTTTTCACCCGAGTTGCAGCGGCCGTCGAGGACACGAGCCGTCTTCGCTACCCTTCCTCGCCCGTTTCTGCCCATCCGGGTCTGCTGAAACGATTAAATTGTTGGATTACGCTTCATAAATCATGTGATCCGGGCACATAGAGACGGTCCGCCTGCTCGTAGAAGCAGTCTCGAAAATCTGCAACTAAAGTCGGAGAGCTCCTTTAGTTTGCTCGAATCTGGGCATTCTTCGTTAACAGCTAATCTTTTTACAGGAGCTATGAACTCCGCTGGACGAGTATTCGCGAGCTCGCTTACATCCTCGTTCTCCAGCGAAGGCCCTTGAAGAAGACACCTTCACCAGCGTCGCGTGCAGCAGCAACCAGGCTGTCAGGCAAGTCATCTTCATGTCTGTATGTACATCAGCAAATCGCGCGCATTCGAATTGCGAGGCACGTTCCGGAGCGTGGGTGTGTCTGCCGTCGGGCTCCACAGAAACTGGATCGGTTTTCGAGGAGAGCGCTGCCGCCCCAAGGTGAGGGGGGAAGTGGAGGCGCCTTTGACCGTTAAGTACGTGCTTTTCAAGTGGTACTTATTGAACTGGCAAGGAGCGGATGGCAGTCGCTTCATTGGGCCGTGTCTCCTGTCTCCGACTACGACCCTGCGGGGACCGAGGGAGCCGATCAAAGGGCGGAGGTGGCCATGGAACGCTCTTGTCAGGCTTGTTTCATGGACATCTGTTTTGGGTAAATATCGCAAACGCAAGTTTCTGCTTTGTCCAAAATCAGATCCCAAAATTTAATTTTCAAATCCACTTCATTCTTTCATTCTCCATGCAATCGGCCGGCAGTCGACAGTCATGCAGAGAGCGAGACCGGGAGACAGAGTGTGGCCGCAAGAAAGAAAGAAGCAAAGACAGCGCCCGTCCCTTCCAATGCGCATCCTCGTCATCGGCGGCGGCGTCTCCGGCCCCGCCGTCGCCCTCGCCCTCAAGCGCGCCGGCCACGACGTCGAGATTTTCGACCGTGTCCTCGACATGCTCGACGTCCCCGCCGGCCAGCCCGTCGGCGAAAACGGCCTGCGCATCCTCAAGCGCTGGGGCCTCCTCGACGACGTCCTCCGCGCCGGCAACCGCTGCGACCGATACGACATGCGCAAAATCAACGGAGGACCCCCGTCGCCTCGTTCCCAAACAACCCCCGCCGGCGTCGACGGCGACCTCGCCACTATCACCATCCTCAGAACGGCGCTGTCACGCATCTTGACGAATGCGTTCGTAAGGGAGGGCGGGTACGTTCCTCGGATAAGCTGCTGGTCGGCATCGAGCAGCCGACGGACGGCAGCCTGGGCGTCAAGGCAAAGTTCCGCGACGGCTCCGTCGCATACGGCGACATCCTCATCGGCGCCGACGGCGTCCACTCTGGTGTCCGCCGGTGCCTCTTCCCCACCCGGACCCCCACCAAATCCGGCTTCGTCGGCTTCTCGGGCGTCGT
Organism: Zopfochytrium polystomum; assembly: GCA_025765615.1. Lineage (NCBI taxonomy): Eukaryota > Fungi > Chytridiomycota > Chytridiomycetes > Chytridiales > Chytridiaceae > Zopfochytrium > Zopfochytrium polystomum. The sequence continues at coordinate 2,784 of JAIVFJ010000188.1, read as the reverse complement.
CGACGACGGCCCGTCCTCCTCTTCCTATCCCACCCGCAACCTCACCTTCCACACCGACAACGTCGCCGGCAAATCCGGCCTCATCATGCGCGTCTCGGAATCCCAGCTCTTCTGGGTCAACGACTGGAAACCCCTGTTTGACCTCCGCGCCGAACGCAACCGCGTCGCGGACCTCGCGGAGAGCTGGGGCCTGCCGGACCCGCTGTGCGGGATGATCCGCTGCTCAAGGAGCTGATCCCGATGACGTTGCACGACATGGACACCCCGCTCCCGCTGTGGTGGAGCCAGAACTGCGTCCTGGTCGGCGCCGCGAAGCACGCGATGCTGCCGTTCTTGGGCCAGGCGTGCTCCGTCGCGCTCGAGGACGCCCAGGTCCTCGCGGAGCTGCTGAACCGGGTTCCAGGCGGCGACCCGCGGACGGCGTTTCAGATGTACCAGGACCTCCGGTACGCGCGGGTGAGGAAGATTGCGGAGGGCGCCCGCGCCGCGGGGAGGAGGATGTACGCGACGTCGCCGATCGGCGCGAAAGTAGGGCACCTAGTGCTCAAGTCGTACGCCGTGCTCGTGTCGCTGACCGGCGGGAATTTGACGCCAGTAGGAGATCTTGGCGTACGACGGACGCGAGGCGGTCTTTGATCTGCTCTACCGGAGGGGGGTATCTCGATAATATACTTTGAATTCGCTTTTTTTGGCGGGTAGGACGGCGATGTCTTTGATCGATGGGTGTCTGGAACAGTCCCGCTTTTCTTGATTGCAAACCGATCGCATATCTTTTTTTTACGACTGCGCTTCTTCTCAGAATTTACTCCTCTTACTCTCTATATCTGTATCCTCTCATACCGTGTAAACCACCTGCCCGCTTGCCAGCGTATGCTGAAACCATGTTCCTCTTATCCAATATCGGACTCGGGCACTAAATAAAACCTTGGCAGCCAGAGCGAACAAAAATAAGCCAACGCCGTTCAGCACACTTCAGCCGACGAGGGTTTATTGCTCACTTGGTCCATACAGCGCGTCGTGCGAAACAGGCACAGAGGAGAAAAAAAAAAAAGAAATAAGCCGAGACCGAGATAAAAAGAAACTAAAAGAAGGCAGTAAGCGCTGCAAAGAACCAAGCAGCCCCAGACTTAACAGTTTGCAGGAGAAAAGGTTGGGGTGGTTCTGGTCATCAGAAGACAATCGGGTCAGTCAAGAATGTGGCGGTGCGGATACAGATGTAAATAGTGTGAGGGCTACAGGAACGTAGTGTGAGGTGGCGACGGGGAATGGGAGCCGTGGGCCTATTCAGTCCATTACTTCTTTGTCCGCTTAACGAGGGGCGCCAAAGCCGTCAGTGGTGCCGCCGTCCGCAGGAATTGATGCTGTACGCGAGTGGTGCAGAAAAAGCGAGGTGAAGTCAGTTATGGGTCAGTTATGGGTCAGTTTCCATCATACGATCGACAACCCCGCACGCGCGCACCCTGATCGCTCCTCACTCCTTACCCTACCTGCAGTAGCTCCTCGCTCGTCGCCCTCTTCGCCACGTCCACCTCCAAGCACCGCCCCAAAAAGTTTTTAAACAGCGCCGTCAGCTTCTCCGGGCTCTTGAGCGTCGGCGTCCCGTTCGTCGCGATCAGGTACAGCGCCTTGAGCGGCTCCTCCTCTAGGTACGGCGGCTCGCCCTCGATCATCTCGATCGCCATGATGCCCAGAGACCAGATGTCTACCTTGGCGCCGTACTCCTTTTGCTTGACCACCTCCGGCGCCATCCAGTACGGCGTGCCGACCATTGTTGCGCGCTTGCCGCGGTCCGCGGTCAGCTTTGCGCAGAAGCCAAAGTCGGCTGGGGTGGGGTTAAGATGAGGGGGTGGGGAGGAATGTGGTAATACAAAGTGGTGAGATTGAGCGATAGTGGGAAACGGATCGACGACGCAATCAGAACTCAACTGATTTTCACAGATCCGTCTCCGCCCAGCAACACATTGTCGCTCTTAATGTCGCGGTGGATGATCTGCCGCGAGTGCAGGTGGTGCAGCCCTTTAATGGTCTCCCCGCAAATCGCCGAAATCTGCCCCTCCGTCATCGTGTTGTTGTCAATGACGTCCGTCAGCGCGCCGCCCTCCATGTACTCCATGACGACCCACAGGTCGCCCTTGACCAAGAAAGCGTCGAGGAAGTTGACAATGTTGGGGTGTGCGGACTCTTTCATGACGAGGATCTCGTTGACGATTAGTTCCTTGCGCGGTTGGTGCGCGAGGTCCATTTGCTTGATTGCGACGGAGGACGGGGAGCCAGGGGTTGGGTTGGTCGGGCGCGCGACAAAGACGGAGCCGGAGGCGCCTTGCCCGACCTTCTTGACCTTGGCGTAGAGCTGGGTTGGGTCGCCCTTGGATACGACCTCGCCTAAAAGCGGGTCAACACAAGAAATAATGGATCGATTAGAACCAAACTGCGTGAGACTTACGAAGCTTTTCCATGATCTGTGACTCGGACATGGTGGACATCCGGGGTTCCTTCTTCTTCTTTGCTGGCGCTGCAACCGGCGCAGGCTCTGGTGTCGGTGCCGGTTTTGTGACTGCCGGTGGTGGAGAAGCGGCCTGTGAATTTGGCTGTGAGTTGGCTGGTTGTTGCATTTAGAATTGCTGCAGAAGACTTCACCTTCTCTGGAGGAGGTCGGGCAGGTGGAGCGACGCTGGAAAAGACGTGTTAGAGACAAAAGACATGGAAGGAACTGAAAGGGTCACGAAAGGTTTCGTACCTGCGGTGGGACGTAAGTGTCCCGTTCGTCCCGCTCCCGCTCCTTTG